>CAUYSK010023514.1:0-40994 GCA_963575035.1 Avahi laniger | reverse complement strand
CAGGCTGGGCGGCCGTTTCACGGCAGTGTTGCCATGCCAGAGATGGTGTTGCCATGCCAGAGACGGGGAGAACGGCTTTGGGCGGCAGCTAGCGTCTTCTACCACGGAAACCTTCAGCCTTCCCACTATGCAGGCCCCTTGAGACCCCACTGCATGTCACAGTGAGTTCAGGGTCTGGCATCAAACATATGGGAGTTTGAAACTGTGCTTGATCACTTGCAGGTCTGCCCCAAAGTCTTGGGCAAGTACGGGCCCCATTTTCCTCATTTGTCAGACAGGAGTAACAGTATCTGCTGCATTAGAGTTGTGAGGATTTTTTTTTTTTTTACAGAATCTCACTATGTTGCCCCAGCTAGAGTGCCGTGGCGTCAGCCTGGCTCACAGCAACCTCAAACTCCGGGACTCAAGCGATCCTCCTGCCTCAGCCTCCTGAGTAACTGGGACTACAGGCATGCGCCACCATGCCCGGCTAATTTTTTCTATATATTTTTAGTTGTCCAGCCAATTTCTTTCTATTTTTAGTAGAGATGGGGATCTCACTCTTGCTCAGGCTGGTCTCGAACTCCTGAGCTCAAACAATCCTCGTGCCTCTGCCTCCCAGAGTGCTAGGATTACAGGCGCGAGCCACTGCGCCCAGCCGAGTTGTGAGGATTAAATAAAGTAATTTGAATCTTCTTTGCTAAGTTTTTGACATAGAGTAAACACACAGTAAATGACAACTATTATTATTATTATTATTATTATTATTATTATTACCCACCTATGGACAATATTCCTGGATGTTTATTTCTGCTCAGCTTGTTAGCTCACAGCTCGAGATTCTTTGACACTTTCCTCTCATTGCTATCTTCCCAGCTCACCCTCCCTCTGCCGTGGCGTCACAACCTGTCCGGGCCTCTCCTTATCCCAAGGCTTCCTTCAGCCCTTCTGCACACCGCATTCTCGACTCCAGACAGCTCTAGCCAGGCGGCGGAGGCGAGGCACGGCTGCGAAGCAGGGAAAAACCGTCTGCAGCTTCTTCGGAAAATTGATGGAATTCAGTGCAGAACCTTTCACAGAAAGTCACGAGGAAAAGGTTTCCGGGAGGCTAGCACGAGCTCGCTCGCACGGGCTCACGGTTTCACACTCGCGTACAGGAAGCCCAGCGGAAGTGCTAGTGTCAGAACACGAGGCACTGCTCACCTCACGTGTTCCTGGAGTTAGAGTGAGAAAGATATCCCAGCCCTTGAAATGTCTGCCAGGGGCTCCCTCCAATGGGTCAAGGTACGCTTGTGAAGTCCCATATGGTCTGGTTAGCAGAGGACAGTCACTGTCCAACCGCCAGCTCCTTATCTCAGGAATGTCTGTGACTTGTCTCAGGGGTTATGGAAAGACGGAGTGAATGGATCCTGGAAATAACTAACATTCATAAAATGCCTACTGTGTGCAAGGCACTGCGTTATTCAGTCCACACAACATCTGCTTGAAGTAATCATTATTAGTTCCATTTAAAAGATAAATAAACTAAGGCTCAGAGACATTATGTCATTTCTTACAGTCATCCTAGCATCCTAAAAACTGGTAGAAATAAGTCTTAAAACCAGAGCTGACTCCAAAATACATGCTCTTGGTATGTGGGTAAAATATCTCTTGCAACCATCAACACACAAATGTGCACACACACACAAACACACACACACAGAGTATGTCCTACAAAGAGAGGATGAGGAGGATCCCTTTATTCCAAACAGTGCATGGATTCACTTACAGAATTCTCAGGATCTTGAGAAAGATGTTTTAGTTTTGCAGGATCAGAAGGCTGATGAAAGGGTCCGTGAGAGAAGACAAAATCTGATTGACTAGAGAGAAAAAGAGAATAAGAATGTAAAGGAATTAAGTAGACCACACACATCTCCGCTTACGGCCTTGTGCTCAGGAAGCACATAGACCCATCTGAATGCTTCGCCTCGTCCCTCGGACCATGGGAGGGGCTGGAGAATGGAGGGCGAGCACATTTATCTGCATGTGATGTAAAATGTGATTCTAGGCATTATTTTTACTTTACTTAGAAGAGGATAGTACAGGGTTAATAAATCATATCACATATAACTTAGCCTGAAAAGTGCAGGGTTGAAAAGCAAACAATTTCAAAACCAAAGGCAAAGCACAAATCCATATGTTGCTCTGAAACACAGAAATGCATTAACTTTAGCAGATGTGCTGGCTGCTACACACGGAAAGTGGGTCCCTTAGTTTATGGGTCTGGGATGTAAGGAAACCTCATTTCTCCCTGGTCACTTTTTCCTCATTCTCTAATCAGCAATGTGAACACTTTCCCCCAACTCCCAAGTCAGAACCCTGGCAAGACTCATGTTTGTCTCCCGTGTCGTTACTAGTCTCTTGCTTTCCCCTAAAAATTACAATGTCACATGAGTAAGCCAGTCAACAAACATTCCTTGAGTGCTCTCGTGTGTTGTGTGCCTATGAATGGTGAACGATATGTCAATAATCACAATTTTTCTACCCAGGAAAATTATAGGCGACTATCAGAGTGCTTGCTTAGTGAGAAGATCAGTGGAGGTTTCCTGAGGAGGTGATGTTGAAGGTGATACATGCAAGTCAAGCAGGAGGTAGCTAAGTGAGGAGGGTTGTGAGCACCCCTGCAAGGGACACGGCAAATGTGAGTCTCGAGAGGTGGGCAAGAAGTTCTGGCGTGTTTATGGAGAGAGAGTTGCCCAGCATAGCTGTTTAAGTTGCTCTAACACAGTGGTCTCAACCAGGGATGATTTTGCCCCCGGAAGGACATTTGGCAGTATCAGGAGACATTTTTTAGTTGTCACAAGTAGAGGGATGGATGCTATTGGCATCTAGTGGGTAGATGCCAAGGATGCTGCTTTTCATCCTGCAATGCACGGCACAGCTCCCTAAACAAAGAATTATTGGGCCCAAAATGTCAATAACGTGAAGGTTGAGGAACTCGTCAACAGAAGCCCATGTACAGAGCCTTAAACAAGAAAGGTTTGTTTTTTATGTTTAACAGCCCACATGGGCTGAGTTGGCTGATGTGGCCAGCTTCATCTTCTGTCTTCTTGTTCTGCATCTCCTAGGACAAGGTGCGGCAAACTTATCCATGAAGGACCAGATTGGAAATATCTGGCTTTGTAGTTCATGTGGTCTCTGTGGCAACCTCTCAGTTCTAACATTGCACTATGAAAGCAGCCACAGACAACGCCCAAGTGAATGGACATTGCTGTCCTCCCAGAAACGTTATTTGCATAAACAGGTGGTGGGATGCATTTGGCCTGTGGGCTACAGTGGGGACCCCTGCCTCAGCAAATGTGCTTGGTCTACATGCTAGCCAGTAAGTAGCGGAGGAGTGGGAGTGAGGGTTAGGCCTGTTTCTTTTTAAGGAACAATGTGGAAGTTCTATACTTCACTTCTGCTTGTATCTTATTGGCCAGAATTCAGAAAGGCTGGAAGTGTAGTTCCTGGCTGGGCATCACAGGCCCAGGGAAAACTCAGCTTGCTTTTTTTTTTTTTTAACACGAGGAAGAACGGCTGTTGGGGAACAATTGGCAGTGTCTGCCATTGCTGGAGTGCAGAGCTAGGAGGAGAGGAGCACGGGCTGAGGCTGGCAAGACAGGCAGAGTGAGATCATGCCCAGCCTCAGAAGTGAAATGTGGGATTACAAGTTTTTGCTTAAGAGAAATAGGAAGCTATTAAACAGCTTTAAGCAAGGGCTGATTCTGGACTATTTTTCCATTTTAAAAAGATGCCTCTGGCAGCCGTGTGTAGAATAAATTGGAGGCTCATGCAGGGAGGTGGGAAGACTACTCTGGAAAATACAGCCGTCATCCAGGAGAGAGATGGTGGCTTGAGTGAGGCTGGTGGCAAAGGAATGAAGTGAGTGGATGGCAAAGACATTTAGAAGGGAGGATCTGCAATGTCCTGCAGGTTAAACTCCCTTTTTAGAAGTTGAGGCAAAAAAACAGCTTTATTAAAAATAATTTTTTTAAAAGCTCAAGAAAAACTGGGAAACGATCACCATTGCCCACGGGGGGGATCTGATTCAGCTCCAGCTGGCCCTTGTCTGCTGCTTGCCCCTTTTTCCTTCTGGACTCGAATGCCCCCTGTTCATCATTGTCTCTGCAGAAAAGCCATCCCAGCTCTCCCAAGAGTGGAACTCTGGGCGTAAGTGATGCAGGATGTAGATACAGAGTTCACAGGTGCCGAATGTAATGAGTGGGCAACCCCAGCGCTTGACATAAGCAAAGCGAGGCTGTGGCGTGTGTTTTGAGACTGACAGGCACCAAAGGAGAGAACAGCCTGTGGTATAATTATGCCAAGCATATAATATAATGCAATCGGTTACTGTCTCCAATATGCCCTGCAGTGCTGTGAAAGGCTTTGAATAGCAGAGTGCTCCAGACCTGTGTGTCTGTGCCACTGGAAGTCTGAGAGGGTCATGGCACCTTCTCTTCTTTCAGTCAACAATGCCACAGGCATTAATTGAGCATCTGTTGTATGCCAGGGACCATGCTCAATCTTGGGGACGTGGTGAATAAGACATGAACTTATGACTTTCTCAAATAAGTAGCTCTCCAGTTTTTGCCCCGAGTGCCTGTAAATAAAAGATGAACTAGGCCGGGCGCGGTGGCTCACGCCTGTAATCCTAGCACTCTGGGAGGCCGAGGTGGGCGGATCATTCTGAGCTCAGGAGTTCGAGACCAGCCTGAGCAAGAGTGAGACCCCATCTCTACGAAAAATAGAAAGAAATTAATTGGACAGCTAAAAATATATATAGAAAAAATTAGCCAGGCATGGTGGCACATGCCTGTAGTCCCAGCTACTTGGGAGGCTGAGACAGTAGGATTGCTTGAGTTCCAGGAGTTTGAGGTTGCTGTGAGCTAGGCTGACGCCACGGCACTCGCTCCAGGCAAGAGAGTGAGACTCTGTCTCAAAAAATAAATAAATAAATAAATAAAACTCACAAGTCCGTTTCTACTAGGCTAGGAGCCTCTTCTTCTCTCTTGGGTCTTACAAACAGTCAGCCATTCCAGACAAGCAATTATTGATCTCAGGCAAGTAGGGCAAGAGATGGCTGTGTTTATTCCTGGTGTCCCCTAAGGGGGAGAGAAGTAAAAGTCATGTGTTTGTTTTTGCCACATTTGTAAGAATGGATGGAGTCGGAGCATTAGCCTCCCTCCTCCTTTCTCCCACCCCCAAATCTGTAAAGGACCATGTTAAGTTAAAAAGTTCTTTTCAAGCCAGGCATGGTGGCACACACCTGTAGTCTCAGCTACTTGGGAGACTGAGGTGGGAGCATTGCTTGAGCCCAGGAGTTCGAGGCTGCAGTGAGCTCTGATCACGTCACTGTACTCCAGCTTGGGTGATAGAGTGAGACCCTGTCTCTAAAAAAAATTTTTTTTTAAGTTCTTTTCAGTTCTTTCCCTGTCTTAGCCAGTTTCCCACAAAAATGTCATTCGGATTTTAAGGTGAGTCAGGGAATCAATCCTGAGCCCAGCCCAGCTGTTGGGCTCCAGAACAACACCTTTCCGACTACCGCCGTCTCCATCTCAGAGTGGCCTGGTTCTGGTTCTAGCGTGTGGGGCCCAACAGGTGTGTGTGGGCCTCCGCTGGTGTCATGGCTTAGCTGGGTGCGGTCCTGTCCCTGCTCAGTCATGTTTCTGAGTATCCTGGATACAGGACCTCATACCTGGCACTACATGGCGAGACACATCCCCCGCATAGAATTCTGTCCTTTGTCTTTTACATCCAGCTTCCTCCTCTCTCTGCCTTCCTTCCACTTTCTGTCAGCCAGGATTGTTGTAGCTGGTGAGTTTCCTTGGTTTGAAGGATGGAGCACACAAAGTTCTTCTTTCTCCATTCCCTCTTCTAGGAAGTTGTCCCATTCCTAACCTTCCCTCTTCCAAGGTGGCTCTTAGATGTTTCAAGTATAGAGACCATGTTAGTGGGCAAAAGATCCTATGGGTCATTTCCTCCTGTTTGTCTCTGGAGCTGGGTTGGGAGAAGGGTAAAACTCCTCCGACTGAATGGAGTGTCTAGTTCTGCTTTTATGAGACACCATTGAGAGAGAGGGGATGTATGTTATTTTCAGTAAACAGTTGACCCCACACTAATGAGAGTGACCATAGGTATTGTCATTTTATGAAACATTATCATTATAAGACACCTGTGGGGCTTTATATAATACGTTGGACCATCAATTGTACCCTGCTGATTTCTGGGCCAGTTAGAAATCCCTGTTTTAAACTCGGGCTCTCTAGCTTTAGTTTTAGGACACCCTGTTGTTTTAAACCATCTGAAAGGAAATAGCTTCTTTTTTTTTCTTTTTAAGAAATCATTTTTTTTCCTAATGACAAAAACAAAGCGTGTTCATTTTAGAAAATTTAGAAAATATACAGAAGCAAAAATGAAAAGTCATGCATAATCCCACTACCCAGAGATAACTATCACTGTGAACTTTGTGGCCTAGGCTTTTAGGCTTTTAAAAAATGTTTCTACGTGTTTTTTAAAAAGATTATAATATATATCTCTTTTATAACCTTCACTTAGTAGATTATTATAAACATCTTTCCATGTCATTGCAAATTCTTTTATAGCATCATGTTTAATGATTCCACAGTAGACTATTTTATGAGGAAAATTGGGACATTATTAGTAAAATTAACATACTTTAGTTTGAAAAAAAACACACAACCTGAAGATTACACGTAAGGAAGGGGTGTTGTAAAGAGTGATGGGTGTTGCAACATTCACAGGGATAGGTTTCACAGCTCTGAATAGCATAAGCAATAATTGTAGGCTTAATAAATTGGTACATTAAATAGGACATGGATGTTAATAGACTTGATCCTTCTATACTGGAGGGATCAAGTCTGTTAACATCCCTGGGCTGGAGTTTTGTAAAATCTTTCTGGGTCTGAAAATTTGACAAGGGATATGCCTGTAGTATCGCCCGTTACTAAAGGTAGATGGTTTTTGACTTTCTTGGTTTCATCGGAAATCAAGCCAAGAAGCTCTCACTCTATGTGAATTTGCACAGCACCTTGTGTACCAGATGGTGATTATTTGAGCAGTTATGGAAAATTTCGTGTTGATACGGACTCGCTGAGTCTAATCCTGATTGATGAGGATGGATTATTCCATACATTTATTTCTTTTCACAGGCAGTGCTTTCCTCAGTGCTATTTTTCTTGCCTTGGCAACCTACCAGTCTCTGTACCCTCTCACCTTGTTTGTCCCAGGACTCCTCTATCTCCTCCAGGTAAGCACTTGCTGGTCAGAAGCCAGCCCCCAAATGACATTTATCACATGGGCTGGTCCCTGCTGGGGGGAAGGAAGGGCTTGGGTCAATAAAGGCAATGGGACTACTTGCTTCTACTTGAAAACACAAACGCAAAGAAACTTGACTAACTTTAAACAAAGTGGACCTAATGATCATTAAGTTCTAATGACAGTAGTGCTCCACCCCATATCTGCAGGGGATATGTTCTAAGACCCCTACTGGATGCCTGAAACCTTATATAGTCCCAGACCCTACGTATACTATGTGTTTTCTGTCTGGTAACTGAGACAACTAAGTGACTAATGGGTGGGGATATGCTGGATAAAGGGGTGATTCATGTCCCAGGTGGGACAGAGCGTGACAGAATGAGATATCATCATGTTACTCACAATGGCATGCATTTAAAACTTATGAATTGCTTATTTTTGGAATTTTTCACTTGATATTTCAGACCATGGCTGACAGTGGGTAACTGAAACAATGGACAGTGAAACCTAGGATAAGGGGGAAACTAGCTGATGATGTGCATATCTTTGCAAATATATAAGTGTAAATATATTTGTATTTAGGATCTACCAAGCATCTTGCATTTTTCTTTTTTCATCTAATATATGTAGACCCCTCTAAGCTTATTTCTTTAATTTTTCTTTATAGTAACATTCCTCTTGTAAGACCCTTATAGGACTTAAATGTAGGGGGTGTACCTGATGCAGTGCTTGAAACATAGTGGATGATCAATAAAAATTAAAAAATACAAATTACTGACTTTTACTGAGAATATACTACATGTCGGGCACTATGTTAAGTACTCTATAGGCATCATGTCATTTCAACCTCATAACTTTCTGGTCTGAAGTAGGTCATTAGCCATATATTAATCTAGTATTAGCCATATTAGACACATGAATTGAAACTGGAATGTTTGGAGGTTAAGTCACTTAAGGTCACATGACCAGCAAATGACAGTGCTGAGATATAACTCAGGCAATCTATATGTTCACAATGGCAGGTTCATTAAAAACAAATATAAAACAAAACAAAACTCAGGCAGTCTGATGCCAGAGCCTGCTCTCTAACCATCTCTTTTCTGCTAAAATAAGAACAGTACACGTTTCTTCAAGAGCAAGTAACTACTTGCAGGCCCCACATAGTCCAAATCCATTCTTACAAGTGTTTCTTGAAAGTGTACAGGTAGCAGTGCCAAGATTCAAACTCAGAAATGTCTAATTTCAGAGTCCTTCTTAATCACGAACACTGCTGCTAAAGCTGAGTGAATACCTCTATTTATTTTATTGTTTTATTTAAAAAAATTTTTTCCTCCCACCTCCTATATTTATTGAAATGGGGCCACGTACTTGTCATTTTAAGTGACTTCATAATGTATCATTGTGTTGATGTATACAACGATACATGGTTAGCTTGGTCTTTCTCTTATTTGGGGAATTTGAGATGTGTCTTAGTTGTCATTAATATGAATAGTATTTCCTTAAGGTATGTTCCTTCGCCTGAATCATTGGACCCAAGGGTGTAAAAGTTTTGTAGTTCTTATTATGGAGTTATACCAGATTGTTCACCAAAAAGCCTAAGCCAATTGACAGTGCCACCATCAGTATCTAAAGGAAAGTGAACCGCTTACCTCCCAGTCTTGCCAGCACTGGCTTTTCAAATTTGATTTATGATTCCTAGTTCAATAGATGTGTCAACATACTGTGAAGTTCTTTTGTTTTGATTTTCATTTTGTATCTTGTTGAATCCAAGCATTTTTCCACATAACAGTGTGCTATTTGTACGTTCTTTCTGACTTCATATTTATGGTGTATTCTTTAGAAAGTCTAAGCACTAAGGGAAATGCATGCAACCAGAATTTTTGTCAACTGTTTATCAAATAATATAGAAAAAATATATTTACTCACACACTGAACTGACTAAAAGTTTTAAAATGGTTAGGTCAATTTATAAGTAGCACTTTATGTAAAACAACTTTTTTTTTTTTTTTTTTTGGAGACAGAGTCTCACTGTGTTGCCCAGGGCGAGTGCTGTGGCGTCAGCTTAGCTCACAGCAACCTCAAGCTCCTGGGCTCAAGGGATCCTACTGCCTCAGCCTCCCAAGTAGCTGGGACTACAGGCATGCGCCACCATGCCCGGCTAATTTTTTTTCTATATATTTTTAGTTGTCCAATTAATTTCTTTTTATTTTTAGTAGAGACGGGGTCTCGCTCTTGCTCAGGTTGGTCTCAAACTCCTGAGCTCAAACAATCCGCCAGCCTCGGCCTCCCAGAGAGCTAGGATTACAGGTGTGAGCCACTGCGCCTGGCCGTAAAACAACTTTTGTTTAAAACTCAAGGAGATTTCCTCCTGACAGTAGTGCACAGTACAACTGACTCGTGAAATCAAGTAGCTCCTCTGTCAATATTCACTGAGCACCGACAGTGTGTTAGACACTGCGCTAGACTCTGCAGAGGTAACGCAATCGAGATTGCCGAGCGGATGAGTCCACCAGGAAGGCTGTACTGGCAGCAGCCTGTGGGGTGGATGGGAGTAGGAGGAGCCGAAGTTGGGAAAATTTATACTGTTGTACCAGATCAAGTCAGAGACGTTGACTGGGGGCCCAAGCCAGTGCCAGCGAGAGATGAGGAACTAGATGCAGTGGAATTCCAGGAGGGAGAATTCACTGTGCTTGGCGACTGTCTGTATGTGGGGAACAGGAGTGGGAGGAGTCTGAGATGAACTTCAGGACCCCATTTATGTAGAAATTAAAATCCCAGACCATACTACATGTGTTTTTATGTAAGTATGATATACAAAGTGGCCTGAAAGGCAGTAGGGCCTTCTGAGTCAAGGTAGGCTATTAGGAAAATCAGTCCATTCACATCTGTGAAACAAAACCCACTTGTTTAAATACGAAGGAGGGAACAGACGAGGAAATTATTCTTTAGGGCTGAGTTCCTACCAGACCACTAAGTGGACCCTTAGGCTTGAGTTTCACGGAAATCCATAGGTTCCAAGGAAAGAAGCTGGAACTTCTGGATGGAAGGTATAAGAAGCTCAGTAAGACAGTCCTATGACAGAGTGGATGTCCCAAGTGAGGTGAGTTTCTTGTGAACCATGGGGTTTAGGCCAGAAGCTGAATGGCACTTTCTGGGGAGTCCTAGCAAAGCTGTAAGCATCAGCACGGTGGCTGCACTTATGGTCTTAAATATATTTTCTACCTCCAAATCAAAATGGATTTGATAAACACAAAGGAGTAACACATCTGCTTTTGACATTCTGTTTTTCTCAGAATTTTTCAAGTCCTTCCTAGGCACACACTTCCCTCTAGGAAAGGTTGTATAACATAGTATGTAAGAGCACAGCTTGACTGGGGCATCTTGTTAAGACAGAAAGCAAGGAAGTCCTCAAAGACTGCTAAATAGGACTAAGTCGAAAGAACACTGGAACCAGCTGAAAGGGGCTCATCCTGGCCAAATTTGAGATGTATTCTGAGCATCAAAAGAATGACGTCTATAAGTAATTGTAAAATGTTGACTAAGTAAAGTTCCATGTGTCCATAGTGATGTTCAGAAAAGGGGCAAGGAGAGAAATAAAATACATATGCCATCATTAGATGTGGCTATTTTACCAATTTCTTACTCTGAAAATGAATAATTAAAGGTCAGAAACTAAGCAATTACCCTGCCTTTTAGAAAGGAACCATAGTTTCCCCCCACTTGTTAAGGAAAGCTCTTCTTTACAGAAGAATGCCAGCTTATAAATATAGAAAGAATGATAGAATAGCATATCACCAGTGAAATTTTTATTGAATCTAGCAAAAATCATCAATGGATGCTAAAATCATTAGGTGAATGGTTTTTGGAGAACAGTATATTTGCATTTGCATTGTACCAAAATATTACTCTCCACTTCCTGCCCTCTAAATTATTTGCTAATAGCAAAGGGAAAAATATATCTCTACAAAGGAGTGTTTTGGTAATTAACACCTTAACTAAGTAATCCAACTTACATGACTTAGAATGGAACAACCTGACATGATATACTTCTTGGTGTGATGAAGTAGGAAGTACACAGTGTCAATTCTGAAGTATTCTTACCCAAAAAGTTAGCCTTAAGTAAGCCTTTAGATCTGACTTCTGGTTTTTAGGAAATAAAAGGACAGAGAAACAAATTAAGTGACACCACAAGGAAACAAGACAAACCAGAATGAATGACTCTCTTTAAGACAGTTGGTTTGGTTCTCTTTGAAATGTCAATGCCATGAAAAAGAAAAAGCAAGAGAACTGTTTTGGACTAGAGACACAATAACGGAATGTAATGGGAGAGTCTTGATTGGATTCTAGTTTGGAAAAAACAGTTGTAAAAGATGCTTTGAGGGGCAATTAAAAAATTTTGAAAATAGATATTAGGGAATTGTTAACTATTTGGATGTGATAATAGTATTATGGTATGTAGGAGGATGTCCTTATTTGGGGGAGCTATATGCAGTAGTGTTTTAGGGAGAAGTTGTCATGATATGTTCAACTTTTAAATAGTTAAGCAAAAGTAAATTTATTCACAGAGATAAAAAATAGAGTGAGGTGTTAATATTTAATCTAGGTGGCAGATACACGGTTGGTTGTATTATTCTTTCAACTTTTCTGCATGTTTGAAAAATTTTATAATAAAAAAGAGGGAAATAGAATATAGGCTCTAATGTTTTGGTTTGGGTACTTATTAGCTCTGTGACCCTGGGCAAGTGACTATTTAACTTCTCTCTGGCTCAGTTTCCTCATTTTTAAAATGGGGATAATATAATAGTACCTACTGCAAAATGATAATACATGTAAAATATTTAGAATAGTGTGTTAAGAGCTCAATAGATATTAGCTGTGGTTGTTAGTAATCAAATGTTCATAGAAAGGACATGGTCACCAGTCTGTAAGTATGTGGGGAGCTGAGGGGGAAAGGAAAATAATTCATTTTTTGGAGTCAAAGGAACTACAAGTTAGTTTGTACTTCTTCCTTTGACACTATAAACCTGCATCCGTTGTGCCGGTGGAATTTCTAAAGAGTGCTAGTGTCTCATCAGTGCCAGAGGCAAAGCTATTCTTCTCCTCCCTTCGTGAGACACAGGATCAAAGGAGGGGATGCTGCATCTGGTTCCCTGGTGAGTCACTTATGAGAATGGTAATTTGAGTCCATCTGGTTCTCTCCCCCAACTCTACTCTTCCTCTGACCTTGGCTTAGAGCCTAGTTTCCAAATTAGAACTTAAAATGTTATGATCTGATAGCATGCAGAATAAATTAGAGCGCCCTAACGTGCACAGGACCAAGAGGCTCCAGTGAAGGATAGCCAAGTGTGTAGGACGCTGTGAGACCGAGGGAGTCTTGCTGAAAGGCTCATGGTGCAGTCTGGGAAGTTTCTAGTTCCCTCCTTCCTTTCGCCTAGGATTCCTAAAGCCTTTGACCCTCTTGGATGGTTTGAAATCCTTATTTTCTTTCAAAGACAGTAACAGATAACAGGGAAAAATACCTTTAAGTTTTGCTTTAATCCTATCTGACCTTCTCCTATCTTTGAACTGAAGAGTCATCCTGTGATTTCTATACTTTCTGAGGCTTGGGTCAGGTCACATGATACTACCTCACAGCAAAGGAGCCAAACCCAATCAGGTCTTTCTTGATAACTGGGTCCTTCCCCAGGCCTTCTCCGGGGCTGTATTTAGAGTTTTCACACCTTATGCTTCTTTCCCCCAGCAGCTTTCTTTTTTTTTTATTTTTTTATTTTTAAAGAAAAGCCTATGGCACCCGGTATTCCCAGGCGGTCTCCCATCCAGGTACTGACCGGGCCCGACCCTGCTTAGCTTCCAAGCAGCTTTCTTTTTTCTCTGCTGCTTCAGGTGGTTGCCAGGGCAGAGGTGGCAGTGCTGTTATTAAAAATGAGGGTAAGAACTTGATCAAGCATTTTTAATAAACTTTTCCACCGGTTTTGTTGCCTCTAATATACCTGTCAGGCAAAGTAATATCTCCAGGGTCTCTTCTTGAGATTCTAAGAGCTTAGATGTAAAAACTTTTGTTAGTTTCCAACTCCCTTTAAGAGTTTATTCCTTTTAAGAATTTACTCTGACTTTTTCCCTTTCACACCATGTGCTAAAAAGAAAATGATTTTTGTATTGATAATGCTTTTCTCCCTAATGTTTTAGAGAGTTAGGGAGAGGGAGATAATTGTAAATTTCTCCCCTTTCTTATTATAGTTTGTCTTTTTCTGAAGCAGTCTGAGAATTATTTTACTTTGCTGAATATTTTTATATATTTAGCAACAATGTGACTTCTAGGATATTATAACTGCTGGTTAAATTTTTCAGTTGAGGGTGCACATAACCCATGGATCAAATCTGGCCTACAGATGTTTTATTTGACCCTGGTGTTTAAGTTTTTAAAAAATTAGTTGTCACCATTTTAAAAATTCTTGTGAAAATTTATATTTCTGGCTGCTTTTGAAGAATTGAAAGATCTGTGCCCCTTAGACAGAGCATTCCCTCTGCAGTTTGCCACAATCCCCGTTTCATCTCTGCATACTTCGCTCGTTTGTTACCTGCCCGGCCCCTGTAGGTATTTGAGAGAGTGTTTGTGTGTGTCTCCACTAAAAAGTCTAGGAACAATGACCAACCCTGTGTGAAGGAACGTTCTTAGTGCCCAAATTGTGATCTTGAAATACCATTTACCCATTAAAAGAAGCTGGGCTTTCCTAGAGAAATGGCTAAATCTAGGTTTTAGGGCAGAAAATGTACAGGATGAATCCTGGAATGTTGTGATATCAGATAACAAGAAAGATATCAAAGGCTAATCTCAAAAGGATGCAGGATCCAACTTGAAGAGTTGGATGAATAATTTGAGCTTCAATATGATAAGAATTATAATAGATTTAAATTCATAAATATATTTATATGCAGGCATTCATAATGATACTAAAAAGGAAACCTAATTGGTTAAATTAGGAAAATTGACAGGAAACCAATCTATTATCTTGAAAACTGGATAAATAAAAGAAAAAATTAAGTATTAAATATTTGTCCTGTCTTTCCTATACTACTAGGTAACCATATAGTAGGTGAGGGGAAATGTCTCTTTATAAAATTATTCCACTTATAAATAAAAAGGATAGTATCCTTTTTATTTATTTATTTTTTTCAGACAAAGCCTCACTCTGTTGCCTGGGCTAGAGTGCAGTGACGTCAACCTAGCTCCCAGCAACCTCAAACTCCTGGGCTGAAGCAATCCTCCTGCCTCAGCCTCCCGAGTAGCAGGGACTGCAGGCACAAGCCATGACACCTAGCTAATTTTTTTGTTTTTAGTAGAGACAGGGTCTCGCTCTTGCTCAGGCTAGTCTTGAACTCCTGACCTCAAACAATCCTCCGGTCTCATCCTCCCGGAGTGCTACGATTACAGGCGTGAGCCACCACACCCAGCCAGATAGCATCATTTTGCAACCCCTGTTGATCTAGGCATTGAGCATCAATCACTACTAACCTCAAAAACAAAAACAAACAAAAATCATGCCTCTTTATGAAAAAACATACTACTACCAAAGTTTTGCCAAAGTTTGCCAAAATCTGGAATTAAGCCTCTGGGTACAGCTGCAATATGCAAGAAGTACTGAAGACCAGGTATATAATTAGAAAACCCAGATTATGGGTTGTTCTATAGGTTAAATATCCTGGATTCTTCAACATATGAATTGTGAGGGCTGGGCATGGTAGCTCACACCTGTAATCCTAGCACTCTGGGACACTAAGGCAGGAGGATCACTGTAGCTCAGGAGTTGAGACCAGCCTGAGTAAGAGCGAGACTCCGTCTCTACCAAAAAAAAAAAAAATAGAAAACTTAGCTGGGCATTGTGATGTGTGCCTATAGTCTCTGCTACTCGGGAGGCTGAGGCAAGAGGATCACTTGAGCCCAGGAGTTTGAGGTTGCTGTGAGCTATGATGATGCCACTGCACTCTACCCAGGGCAACAGAGCGAGACTCTGTGTCAAAAAAAAAGAAAAAAAAATGAATTGTAAAAGAAAAAAAAGACATGGGTAGGACTAAGGTGGAGTGGAGGTGCTGTAAATTAAGAGTATTAAAAATTGTATCAAAATCAAAAAAAATTTTTAATTATGGGTACATAATAGTTGTATACCTTTATAGGGTATATATGGTGTTTTGATACAGGCATATAATGTGAATTAATCAAATCAAGGTAATTGGGGTATCCATCACCTCAGGCATTTATCATTTCTTTGTGTTAGGAGCACTCTAATTCCACTCTTTCCGTTATTTTAAAGTATACTCATATTGTTGATTGTAGTCACTTTGTTGTGCTCTCAAATATTATTCATTCTATCTAGCTATCTGATTATATTTTTGCACTCGTTAACCATCCCTACTTTATCCTCCACTCCCTGTTACCCTTCCCAGCCTCTGGTAACCGTCATTCTACTCTCTCTCTATATAAGATCAATTGTTTTTAATATTTAGCTCCTACATATTAGTGAGAACATGTGAGATTTATCTTTCTATGTTTGGCTTATTTCATTTAATGTAATGTTCCGCATGTCCATCCATGTTATTGCAAATGGCAGGATTTCATCTTTTTTGTGGCTATATGATATTCTATTGTGTATATGTACCACAATTTCTTTATCCATTCATCCATTGATGGACACTTAGGTTGATTCCAGATCTTGGCTATTATGAATAGTGCTGCAGTAAACATGGGTGTGGAGGTATCTTTTCAATATATTGAATTCCCCTCCTTTGGATATATACCCAGCAGTGGGATTGCTGGGTCATATGGTAGTTCTAATTTTAGTTCTTCAAGGAATCTCCGTGTCGTTCCCCATAGTGGTTGCACTAATTTACATTCCCACCAGCAGTGTACGAGGGTTTCCCTTTCTCCACATCCTCACCAGCAATTCATTATTGCCTGTCTTTTTAATAAAAGCCATTTAACTGGAATGAAGTGATATCTCATTGTGGTTTTGATGTGCATTTCTCTAATGATGTCGAGCATTTTTTCATATACCTGTTGGCCATTTGAATGTCTTAAGAAATGTCTATTCAGATCTTTTGCCCAGGTTTTAATTAGATAATTCAATCTCTTCTTATTAAATTGTTAGAGCTCCTTATATATTCTAGTTATTCCCTTGTCAGATGGGTAGTTTGCAAATATTATCTCCCATTCAGTGGGTTGTCTCTTCCCTTTGTCCATAGTTTCTCTTGCTGTGCAGAAACTTTTGGCTTCATCTGATTCCATTTGTCCAATTTTGCTTTGGTTGTCTTGCTTTGGGGGTATTACTCAAGAAACTGTTGCCCAGACCAATGTCCTGAAGCATTTTCCCAACGTTTCCTTTTGGTGGTTTCATAGCTTCAGGTCTTTAATCCTTAAAGGATTCTTAAATCCTTTAAGTCTTTAATCCATTTTGATTTGATTGTTGTATATAGTGAGAGATAAGGGTCTAGTTTCATTCTTCTGCATATGGATATCCAGTTTTCCCAGCCCCATTTATTGAAGAGACTGTTCTTTCCCCACTGTATGTTTTTGACACATTTGTCGAAGATAAGTTTGCTATAGATGTGTGGATTTATTTCTGGGTTCTCTATTCTGTTCCATTGGTCTATGTGTCTGTTTTTATGCCGATACCGTGCTGTTTTGGTTACTACAGCTCTGTAGTATAATTTGAAGTCAGTTTATGTGATCCCTCTAGTTTTGTTCTTTTTGCTAAGGATGGTTTTGGCTATTTTGGAGTAAAAATTGTATCAAATTTTTAAGAGACAGGCAAGACTGTATATAAAGGGATGCACACATAAGTAAAAACCATAAAGAAATGCAAGGAAGTGCATTTCTACTATAAAACCAGGGTAGCGATTATTCCAAAGGAGTAGGGGGATTGTGGTTGGGTCAGGGCACATGGAGGAACTTGGAGAGTGGCTAGAAAGTTCTTTCTCTTGACCTGGATAGTGGTTATAAGGATGTTCACCTTATTATCATTCACTAAGTTTTATATTTGTTTTATGTGGTTTTCTGTATTTTGTGTTTTATGTTACAATAAAATGTTTTAAAGATTGATCGGAATTTTTGGGGCATCAGTCTTTCAACCCTTCTACTTACATACATGCACATACATTTTACATACTTACATTTTAAGTCAGCATTTGCTGTAGAGCAAAAGAGTTGAATAAAATGAAAGCTCACTTGTTCACTGGGAAATTTTCAATGTGAACCTTGTCGAAGCCAAATAAAATACAGAGATGAATCTCTAAATTTAAAACATTTGATTTGGTTAGCAAGAATTGCAATTCAGGGCATATATATAAACCCGGTAGTCTTCCACATGTCAGAAGAACAAAGAGAAGGTCAGGAGTTTTACTGGAAAGAGAAATGTTAAGTATTGTTTTGAAAGACAACTCATTGGCACTACAGAAGCTTTTGTGAGCTGGCAAGCTCTGATTGGTGAGTAATTGGTACATAAAACTAGCCTTAGAGTCACAGCAGGTTGTTTCAGCAGACTTTTTCAGCAGCTGGGCTTGTGGAAAATTTAATTCTTAGAGCAGGTGCTGCATACCCCGAATACTTTTTTCCCCCCAGCCCCTCAACTCTGATTTAGTTGGGTATGACAAGAATGACTCAATTTGTATAATCAATTTTCACAACCTCTGGATTAAGTTTGGCCCTAGTGTGTATAAACAACAAGCCATCAAAGGCTTCTGGAGTTTCTTTTTGAAGAATTTTAGGTGTGCCTCACTTGTAACAGTAGTAGTCCTGAAAGATTAAGTACAAGTTCAATTTTTATAAATAGACTCAGTACATACTCCACATTACTTTATCATTTCAAAGCTCTGTTCCCCAAAGCAAACCTGACTCCAAGACCTGTCTTAAAAACAAAATTATACCTAAAATTTAGTGGACATTTTATAATCACAAGTTTGCCAAGAGAAAAAAGCATTTTCCACTCAAACATTGATAGTAACACTCTAGGTTGAATCAAGCACATGGTAGCCAACTGAAACTTGTTGGCTGCTTATGGGATTTGCAGAGTGAAACCTCATCTTCTGGCTATGTGTTTAGGCCTTTCCCAGGAGAGTTGCTTTTAACAGTCTACTCGATTCACTTCTTCATGGCCATCTTTTTTCACTTCCTGGCATATTTCTTTTAAAATATTACCAGGGAGGAAGGGAAAGACAAAATGAAATTTTTGCTTTCGAGGGTTTTTCCCCTCCTCTGGGTAGTTTTCTCCCTCCTTTCCTTTCTTCCTTCTTTGCTGAATGGCAGTATTTTTCAGGAGGAAGAGAAGATCACGATAATGAAAGGAACTCAGAACCTAAGTGCCTTCTTTGAATTTATCTGTGGATACCTTCTCTTTGTTGAATTATTTTCCATCCCCAGAAAGACATCATTCTCTTGAAACTTTATTCTTTTAGATCAATGCTGTCCAGTAGAACTTCCGTGATGATGGGAATGTTCGTTATCTGCCTTGTCAATACAGAAGTCACAAGCCACATGTGGCTATTCAGCACTTGAAATGTGCTAGTGAGACTGAGGAACTAAGTCTTTAATTTTAATTAATTTTTTGCTAATTTAAATTTAAATAGCCACATGTGGCTAGGGGACAGTAAAGTTTTAAAGAGAGATAAGAGTAGAGTTGTGTGTATAGAAGCTTAGAGAGGGAGCCATGGATTTGATCGTCTTCCTCTTGCCTAATATCTGTTAACAATAATGCTGTCTCCAGCTCACTGACTTCCCATTAACCATAAAGTCTTTATCATGGAGTTATGATGTCTATAATTTATTTTACTTCTTCATGACCATATGATATTATATATGTGTCAGTTTCAGCCTCAACTTCAGGGGCAGTGAGTTACATTAATGAAGCATCCAAACTCCATTATGGTCATCTAGCTTTCTATCTGTAAGGCCACACTCTGCAGGGGCTGCCATCAGTGCTTGGCTCTCTAGAGCTTGATCAATACCTTTTCTAATTAGCATAGTGACTATCAGAGCAGATTGGATTTTTATTGTTGAGATTAGTGTCTTACTAATTAACAAAATGAATATTAGAAGTAGGCACTCAGTGGTGAAATTTTTTTTTTTTTTTGAGACATAGTCTCACTCTGTTGCCTGGGCTAGAGTGCCGTGGCATCAGCCTAACTCACAGCAATCTCAATCTCCTGTACTCAAGCGATCCTCCTGCCTCAGTCTCCCAAGTAGCTGGGACTACAGGCACGCACCACTGTGCCTGGCCAATATTTTCTATTTTAAGTAAGAGATGGGGTCTCACTCTCGTCTCAGGCTGGTCTCAAACTCCTGAGCTTAAGCGATCCTCCCGCCTTGGCCTCCCAGAGTGCTAGGATTATAGGCGTGAGCCACCTTGCTTGGCTGTAAAATCAAATACTTTATGTATCTAAGAATTTGGTAAAAACGAATTCTGTACTTTTTATCTACAAGCTGCAGAGCCCTATATATGATAAATACTTAAAAGCTAAAAGTTATTTTCCTATGACCACTAACAGGTCTCTTTATTAACCAGTGTTGCATTGGATATGTTCTTTAAGTTATCTTGTAATCCAGGGATTGACAGACTACAGCCCATAGCTGCTTTTGTATGGCCCATGTGCTAAAAAGAATGATTTTTACTTTCTAAAATGGAAGCAAAATATTTTGTGATTTAAGAAAATTATATAACATTCAAATTTCACCTTTCATAAATAAAGTTCTTATAGAAGCTACACTCATTCATTTAGATATAATTGTGTCTACTTCTTAGCTACATCAGCAAAGCTGAAGAGCTGTGGCAGAGACTGTGGCTCAGAGAGCCTAAGCTATTTACTATCTGACCCTTTGCAGAAAGTATCTGACAATCCCTGTTCTAATTCTTGAAGTCCTTGATCTACAAAAATGGTGATTTTGAATAATTTAAGCTAATACATATGGGAGTAAGCTTTGGAAAAGAGAGATAAAAGCTGTGGGGGCAGGATGTATATAAAAATGTAAAGACAGAGGATGGAGAAAGGTAAAGTTCAGGAACATTATTGAGAATAAGAATGAGAGCTGAATATGAATAGAAAAAATTACTCATACTAAGTTGAATGCCCAGCCTCCCTGCAGGTCTCCAGTTAGGCTACATGGAGAAACCTTGAATCTGAATTTGGCTGTGGATCAGACCTCATGCCAGCTAGGAAACAGGAGGAGTAACTTAAAAAATGTAGGCCAGGTGTGGTGGCTCATGCCTATAATCCCAGCACTTTAGGAGGCCTAAGCAGGAGATCACTTGAGGCCATGAGTTCGAGGCTAGGCTGGGCAATAGCGAGACCCTGTTTCTACAGAAAATGGAAAAATTAACCAGACATGGTGGTGCATGCCTATAGTCCCAGCTACCTGGAAGGCTGAGGCAAGAGGATCACTTTGAGCCCAGAAATTCAAGATTACAGTGAGCTATGATTGGGTCATTGCACTCCAGCCTGGGTGACAGTGTGAGACCTTGTCTTAAAAGAAACAAAATAGAAAAAATGTAGATTACATGGATCTAGAAATTTAGCAACTCGTCACTATGGAATAGGGTAAGTGGGGAACAATTAGGTATTGAGGCAGGCTCCTGTTATAGTTAGCTTCTTAAATACAACACAGCACGCAGGAGCTGGTCGCCAGTTACTCCAGCCTACACAGGATGTATAGGAAAAAGAGGAAAGGACATTAATATTTTTGAACTATCTTCCAAGTTCTGGGCACTATGTTGGTGCTTTATACATGTTGCCTAACTTAATCTCTGTAACTTTTTTCAAAAAAAATTGTGATAAATTATACATAATGTAAAATTTACCATTTTAACCATTTTTAATTGTGCAGTGCAGTATACATTCACATTAAGTATGTTCACATTATCGTGCAACCATTACCTCTGTCCGTCTGCCTAATGTTTTCATCATGCCGGACTGAAACTCTGTACCCGTTAAGCAATTAACTCCCCATTTCCCCAGCTCCCCATTTCCCCTGGTAACCACTATTCCATGTTCTTCGTCAGTTTATCCATAATAGCTTTTGAAGTAAGGTCATTATTTTCATTTTATCAATGTAACTGAGACTCAGGTTAAATAATTTACTCAAAGTAATATACCAAGCCAGTGAAGAATAGAATGTGAACTTGTGTCTGTCTCCCCACAGAGCCAATGATTACTCTACTGCACCATCCTTACTAGCAGTCATGAGAAGATGAATCCACTTGTAGGCAGTTGACTCTCATGTGATAGACCACTATGTTAGTTATCTACCATTGCATTACAGATCATCCCAGAATTTAACAGCTTAACTCAGTAGTAAATGTTTATTATCTCATACTGTTTCTATGAGTCAGGAATCTAGAAGTGGCTTAGCTGGGTGGTTTTGGCTGAGTCTCATAAGGTTACATTCAAGATGCTGGGCAAGGATGTGGTCTTCTGAAGGTTCTAACTGCAGCTAGAGAATCCACTTCCAAAGTGAGTCAGTCATGCACCTATCTGTTGATAGAAGGTCTCGGTTCCTTGCCATGAGGACTTCTCCATAGTGTCCTCATGAAATGGGAACTGGCTTCTTCCAAAGTGAATGATTCAGGAGAAGACATAAAAACCACAGTCTCGTTCAGCTTCAGAAGTCACATGTTGTCATTTCTATAATACCCTAAGTGTTACAGAGAATGTCTCTATTTAGTACGGGAGGGGAATACACAAGATGTGAATATTAGGAGGCAACAGTAATTGGAGACCATTTTAGAGCCTGGCTACTACATAACTCACATTCAGAATCACCCTGAAAGCAGCTGAAAATGTATTTTAGAACTCTGCACTACAGTAGACAAATCAGAGCTAGGAAAGTACTTTAGAAGTACTAAAGTTAATTACTGAAGCCAGTGGTATGACTAATAATCACTTTGAAAGAATAAATATAGAAAGATTTCCTTGCCTTTTACATATCTGTGTCTTCTGCAAACATTGAGACACAATTCCATTGCTTGAGGACATAATGTGTGCCAGTTTTGGACATCGTTCAGAGCACTTGTAAATCATGTCTTTGTTATATGGCTTATAATTTCTGTTTGAAATAAAAAATATTCTAGAGATTTGATTGCAGAAGTTAATCTTTGTTTCATTTGAGAATTGGGGCTTAGGTAGCTGATTCTCTGTGATTTTTCCACAGCCCTTCTGTTACAGTGGATGATCTGAAGAACCTTTTCATAGATGCTGGATGTTCAGTGAAGGCTTTTAAATTCTTTCAGTAAGTCCTTGCTTTCAGGAAATACATTAACATTATTTAATATGGTATGCAGATTTTTAAGATAGTTCAGTAAAGTCTTCTGGTGGGGGAAGGAGTTTGAAAGCAAGATTAATTTGAAATACTTTTTTTTTCTTATGCCATTTTCAGGAAAGATCGCAAAATGGCACTCATTCAGTTGGGATCTGTGGAAGAAGCAATCCAGGCCCTCATTGAGCTTCATAACCATGATCTTGGAGAAAATCACCACCTCAGAGTTTCTTTCTCAAAATCTACAATCTGACTTTTCTGTGAAATTTTCTCCTAAAACTGGACCATAATTTCAGTAAAACCTTCAGACATAGACTGAAGCAGCTCAAGACCAATTCTGCCTCTTTCACAAAAATAACTTTCTGAATTTGATATTCAAGTATGTTTTAAAAAAATCAAAGGATGTTCTTTTTTTCTATTTTTCCCCCTGTCAGTATGTGATCAAAGGTTTGTTTTTTCTTTGTACCATGGTCTCTATGAAAATAACCTTCAGGAAAAAAAATAATCAGGAAAAAATATTTTTTCAATAATTTAATTCCATATATTAAATTAGATTTCAAGAGAATGAACTTTCTTTTAGTTTTGGTCAGATCAGGCTTATACAATATTTCTAAACTCCTTTGTACTTTGAAAAATTTGAACATACGGACTTTTAAAATTATTCAATGTAAGTAATTTAAATCACAACAAAGTTTCTAACCTTATGATGCAGAAGTTTGACCCCTGTAGGAAATTATGTTCACTTATAAATTATTTGCCATATTAAGTTGTATTGGAAGCAGATTTAGAAACCTACATGTTTTCTTGCAGTGATTTCTTTTTTTCACTGTAAAGCACTGCTTTGAATAATGCCTGTCTTTAACTTTTCAAGAGTATTTGGGAAAATGAAGTGTCTTAACCATCCCCAGGGAAATTAAGTGGAATCCAACTAGAATCTATTAAAATGTCAGAATAATTTATAATTATATTAGGGAAAATCATGTTTTAAATTTCAAAATGACAATTATTTGTCAAGTAATATGATCTTGGAAAGTTTTAAAAGAAAAATAATCCTACATATAAACCACTTTTTTATAATTGTTTTCAGAAAAAAAGTTTACAGTCTTAAGGAAAATATTCAGGTCTATCATATGGTTTGACAAATTTTTTAAAAGTTATTTTTGGTAAGGTCTTCTTTTAGAAAAAAAATTAATCTCAAGGGTTTTTTGTACCACTGTAATCTCTAATACTTATTCAGAATTACTGTGTATTTACTTAATTTCTTATTATGTGCCTTATTATGTGCTTAAGATACAATAGGTTAGAGTTTTATCTAAATATCTTGAAAGCTATATTGTGGGCTTGGTGAGTGTTTTTTTCTTTTCCTGTTTTGATAAAGATTTAAAAATGTTTTTCATTGCAATTTTAAGTGGTTTTCAATAAGTAATAGTTTATATTCAAATTTTTGGTGCTTTGGTGCAGAGATGGGGTGGGGAAGGGTGAATGGTTTGGGGAATAACTCAGTGCACACCTGTAGGCCTCTTTACATTGTGACTAATAGCAGTTATTGCCAGTAATTGCATACCACTTTGGAGCTATAGAATGCAATCTCAGTTTTGTCTTTATCGCCCATCAGAATTTATCTCAGGATTACTTGGTTTTTCTCAGTACTCAAGTGAGAACTTGCTTTTCTTTGTTAATGTAACTTCATAACTGAGTGCTCACATATTTGGAGTATGAGAAGGTGGGTTATTTTTTATACTCTGTCCCTCTCTCTCGTTTTGGTTGAATGTATGAGTACATTTTAATGTTGTTTCAGTGATTATAAAATGTAAACTTTGCTTTTGTTAATTATTCCTTCAGTGCTTGAGCAAGTTTTTTAAAGCAGAATTTGTCAAAAGGGTCATTTTTTGTCCACCCCTTTTATACATTGCAGATTCTCAAAGTGGCTCATCTCAATTTTTAAAAGAAAGTCTTGCCAGGTGTGGTGGCACATGCCTGTGGCCCCCAGCTACTCAGTAGGCTGAAGCAGGAGGATTACTTGAGCCCAGGAGTTTGAGGCTGTAGTGTGAGCACATCCGTAAATAGTCACTACATTCCAGCCTGGGCCACAAAGATGCTGTCTCTTAAAAAAAAAGAAAAGAAAAAGGAATATCTTGGTCTCTTTTTTATATTCCAGCCATTAATTTGAACATAGGGAGGTTGTTACAAAAGAAAGTTTACAAAGAATAGAGACTGCAAGAGGTGTTAAAAAGCAGAATTCACTCAACGCCGAGCAACACATATTTGGTAGAATAGGAAGGAGGATACTAAGTTAAGACCTTTCAAATGAACCTGTTTAGTATTAGTTGAATAGATAGCTGTAATCATGTATGTAGGTGTAGGTTTTTGTTTGTTCATTTGTTTTTACTTATGAAGTATATTTTTATCTAGACACTGGGAAGAGGAGGAAAAAAATTTCTTTGAGAAAACTCCCAAAATTTGCTCTTTTTTCTTCCACATGGGCACTATTATAATTTTCAGTGACACGTTAAATTGGATCATTTCATTTGCTTTGAGTTGGGAATTACTGTGTAATTTATTAATTTTCGATTCATACAACATTCAGTGTAAGTGTAGCAAAAGTTACTAATAGCAGAAGGGAGATCATAATGGTGTTGAATGTAATTTTGAAGTAGGGAATGGCCTTTAAATCTGAGAGAGAGAACATTTGAATCCTTTTCAGGGATTTGTGTAGAGGTTGTGTGTGTGTGTGTGTGTGTGTGTGTGTGTATGTAGATAAGTGTATATACATACATACACTCTTCTGAAGTTGTATATACATGTGCACATTACATACATTTTAATTTATTGACAAAGAAAATTAACCAAACTAAGATTTGGGAAAGTGGAATGTTCTTATTTTAAAACAGCATGTTGAAACCATCAGTTTGTGTTTAAAATTAGCTGTAGTACGTGGGTGTTGTCCATATCGAGCTATTTGCTGTTTGAATTATAGAGATCTACAGTATTTGTGTTGGCATAATGTTTATAAAAAGATTTTAAAATATCAGGGTGATGGAAAAACTAGATCTGTGTATTTTTGTTTTGGCATGCATTTATTCAGTATCTCCTAAGCAGTAGTTTATTTTTGCTATTGATCTTTCATCGTATCCTATTTTTAAGTTTATTTACTTTATTTTAAAGAGTATTGTCTTACCACTTTCAAGTTGTCTTGACTTTTACACAAAGTATATATATTACGGACTTCAAAAAATAGCAGTACACATTTAACTGTAGCAAACAATCTATGCCAAAATATTTTACATGAGATTTGAATAACTTGCATAGAAATAAAATGTGTTTTATGTAAGCTACATACAGAAAAATGACCCAGTATCTTAACTGATACTTACTGGAAAATATCAAAATGATCCAGTAGCTCTTACAGAATGCCATAAATTCTTTAAGACTAAATATTTTAATCAGTTATTTGAAGTAATGTTTCTGATTTACTATTGAAAGTTGCAGAACTTACAGTTTATTTAAAGACACAATTTCTGCCTGCCTAATTCACTATGGGAGCGAGGCCTTCTTTGGCTCCACCTACTATGACTATCGTAGGTTCTGCTTTAGCTTTTAAGTAGGTCTTATGAATGTCTCTGTTCGGCAATGTTTATGTGTCGAGTATATTGTCATGTATTTTCTCTTCTAGTCCCACTATTTTTAGACACAAAAAAGACAAACTCAAAAGTACATGTCTTTTCCCCCCAGTGAGTAATTTAAAAACCTAAGTTTGCCAACTATCACCTATCTCTTAGAAAACCTAATGTGTACTGCTATTTTTAAAACCAAAAAGAGACAGCATGACTACGCGTAGAGCATTTTTCTTAGTCTTTCCTTTGTCTTGATCTGTCGTTAACAAGAACAAAACTGCCAGACTTAAAATATTCTACTATTGTGCTAAAAGAAATACAACTTAGATTGCACAATATTTAAAAATATAACTCAGCTGTCTTTTAAGAGTTTTATTGTTATCTACAAGACTATTTGCAATCTTTTTTCGGAGCAAATTCTAACAGTTAGTTGTAAATGGTTTAAAAAATAGAAAATTATTAAAGTCTTAGTTTGAGGGGTTTTATAGAGGGAGAAAAAACAGGACCAAAGTTTATGTGCCTTCTTCAAGTAGTCTTAATCTTTTCTTCCTGTTTGAGACTAAGGTAGTATCAGTATTCTGGTTTTCAGGAAGTATGTACTATACAGTTTTCAAAGAATGTTGTCCCACAAACTATTTATACAAGCAAAGAAATGTGACTATAAATGAAGTCTCAGTTACACTTTTGCCTTTATCACATAATATTCACTATAGAGCATTGTGCAGGTCCAAGAACAGAGCTGCTCTAAATCTGTGTGGTAGTTACCTTGGTTTTTATAACCTGAGGCATATGTTTCAGAGAACAGGGATATTTGTCTGGTCTGGTAAGCTTTGTAATAATAGTCATGATTGAAAGCTCCTTGTGGCAAGCTTAAATCAGCACTGTCAACAGATTTTTTTTTAATTGTATTATTTTCAGTTCTTGGATCTATGTAGTAGTTGTAATGATACATATTTAAATAGCTATTTTTTGACGCCATTAAAAGAAAATCATACTCTGGCCTTTTTTCCCCTTTCCATTGTTACCCTGATCTTTTAAAAATTCATCCAGTATATCCAGTTATCCAGAAAGTACTAATTATAAAGATTGCTGACCAAGCAAAGTTTTGCATTAAAATGTCACCTCATTGCTCTGACCAAAGACTGACTGTTATAGTTTTAACTCTTCTCTGTGAAGCATATTCCCCAAGCTCCTTTCTGAAAGAAAATCCAGTGCAGAGCACCTTTACTTTCTACTTTTTATTGGTGAATAGACTACTTAGAGAAAATGGGAGTTTAAATGTGAACAGAATGGATTAGGATGACAAGGGTTTGATGGGCATTTTCAGTACTGTATTTAAGAAAAAAAAAATAGCACAGCTAGGAGCCTTTGACTGTCTTGTGTTTTATGTGGTCTGTTCATAAAATTCCTTTTTTCAGTTTGTAAGAATGTTCATCTAACAGAAGAAAATGCTGTAAATATTTGTAACAACATTTTTTTTAACTAGGCCAAAAAGAAAAAAAGGTTTTGGGGAACAAGTTAACATATAAAGTGGTTTTATATAAAGCAGCAATTGTCTTGTATATTTTGATAAGCAGCAGTACCAGCTTTCATTTGTAACAGAGTTTGTGGCATTGGAAGAAAAGGATTCTGTGATTTTTGAAGTGAATTATGTTATAAATGCAAAGAGAAGATAAAATATTAAAAATCGTTTTCTAAATGCGTAGTGCATGGTTAATTCAAGCTTCTGTACACTACAGTATATTCCATTTTCGTTCAGTTTGTATATTTGCTATCACTTAATATCTCTAATCTCTTTTCCTATCAAGTATAGCATTGTAGCATGCCTTTTAATAAATGTCATGACATCTGTACTCTCTTAAAATTTTTCTGTGTTCTTGTCTGTACTTTGGGTTTCCCCTTGTCTTACCTGTAATTCTAATGATGTCATATTTTATTTTCTGTTTTATAGCCATCCATCTAAACATGTCATAGTTAAAGAATAGCAAGCACATATTCAAACAACTTTCAAAAGAAAAAACGCCTAAATCTATTAACTACCTCTCTTTTAATTTAGGAATAATTCTCATTTTGAGGAGCAGAATGCTTTTCTAATTTTCCTATAATGCGCCTTCTTCTATAGCATTAGTGCAAGTACATGTTAGCACGCTTGCTCACACTTGCTTTTTTTCTCTTTCTCTACTCCCATATGTACAAAGCCAAACTAGAGTTGGAACATTTTTTCCAGTTTATTTCAGTATGTGGCTTCCCAATGGGATTAGTGTACATAACACATTGAGACATGAGGTGTGATCTCAAACTGAGTTTGTGTCTTTTTAATTAAAGAGTAAAACACAGATACCAGCTGATTATATATTGCTTTCCCTTGGACAAATGTTTTACTTCTCAGTCCTTTAAAAAATTGTTGGGCTGTAGAAGTCTAAGTAGTCATATTTATGTTAATCTCTCAGAAGTGGGAATTTATTTTTAATAGACTAGAAAAGTGGGAACTTATTTTTAATTCACTCAGTAGAATTAGAACGTATGTTATCCAGGTGATGGATAGCCTAAAAGCCACAAATTCACCACTATGCAATATATACATTTAACAAAATCACACTTGAACTCCATAAATTTATCATATCAACATTCATATGATTACAAGTAGAAAACAAACTAAAAGAATAGAAAATTAAGTAATCACTACAGATCTTTGCTGGCTTACCTGTAAAATCTATTGTCTCTATAAATGCCACTAGATAAATAAAAAAATCTTTAAGCAAAAGAGGCATTTTTATCAGGAAAAGATAAAACCATATGGCCAAATGAGGCTTTTATAAACCCGATTGACTTAATTGCTTATTTACACAGTAAGAGCTTAAAACTGTCATTGAAAGTCATACAGTTTTGAGCATAAAGGGACCTAAGAGACTACCTACTTCAATTTCCAATTAATTGCAGAATCTGGACTAAAACCCAGGTCTCTTTGTCTAGATCCGGTGTACTCTATTGCACCCAGGTGTTGCAGTTCTAAGATCTTGAAGATCTGTACAGCGTATTGGGATGCTTCTGAAAAATAGCAAAATCAACTTAAAGACATTGACAAAGTGGTGGGAGTGTTTCTGCTGAAGGGTAAAAATGCCTACCTACTTCTGAGAAATTTAAACTAAAAACTAACTCTTAAAAATATTGTTACTTTTGTACTAGTTTGCTAGGGCTGCCATAACAAAGTACCACAGACTGGGTGGCTTAAAGAATAAATCTGTTTTCTCACAGATCTGGAGGCTGAAGTTCAAGATCGAGGTGTCAGCAGTGTTGATTTTTTGCCAGTGCTTTTCCTTGATTTGTAGATGGCTGTCTTCTCCCTGTGCCTTCACAAGCTCTTATGTGTGTGTCTGTGTCCTAATCTCTTCTTAGGAGGATGTCAGCAATTGGATTAGAGCCTGCCTATATGATCTCATTTTCTTCTTTTTTTCTTTTTCATCTGGATGGGGGAGATGGTCTCACTCTGTGGCCCAGGCTAGCGTGCAGTGGCATCATAGCTCACTTCAAACTCAAACTCCTGGACTCAAGCCATCCTCCTGCCTCAGCCTCCTGAGTAGCCGGAACTACAAGTGCATGCCACCACCATGCCTGGCTAATTTTTTATTTTTTATTTTTTTGTAGAGATGGGGTCTTGCTGTGTTTCTCAGGCTGGTCTCAAAGTCCTGGGCTCAAGCTGTCTTCCCACCTTGGTCTCCCAAAGTGCTATAATTACAGTGAGTACAGTGATTATAGGAGTGAACCTCCACCCCTAGACTCATTTTATCTTAATTACCTCTTTAAAGGGCCCGTCTCTGAATAGTGTGGGAGTCAGCACTTCAACATACAAATTTGGGGAGAAGGCCACACAATTCAGCCCATAGAACTATTTAGTAGAAATCACTCATTCAGTTCACCAAATATTGATAGTACCAGCAGTTGAACTAGATGCTGGGAAAAATACAAAAAACACATAGTGATGTAACTTTTAAAAATATGCAATGTAGTGGAAATGTCAGCCTATATCTATAAATACAGTAGTTTTGAAGTCCTGCCTTTAATAGGAAGCCCCAAAAATGGATCATGAGGCCTCTCTTAGGTGATTCTAAACAGAATGTATATGGCTAGAACTGTCCTACAAGTTATGAAATATACAGGAATATATACTCTGCAATAATCATGTACTTTTTACTTCTAGAAATAGCCAATTCAGGCAATGACCATTTCTAAGACAAATGCCATTCCTTGAAGAAGAGGTGCAGAAATAATCGACACCGTCAAGCTGTGCTCAACCAATTTTTAATGCCTAACTTGTTGATAATTGAACTGGGATGCTGGGTTAGGTATAATTAGAAGTGATAGACCCACTTCGTTTATAATTTGTGTGATTGTTCCTACATCAAATCTCTTTTTTCTATTGTCTATTTCAACTTTTAATGGAAATCCATCACTATTTCCTTTGTGTTTCTACCGAAACAATTTATGCTGAAGTGATAAATTCTAGTTACAATTTTGCTGAAATTACTGCATTCCTGAGCCATTCGTTTTTAGAAGGCAGCTGTGCTTACCACTATACCACTAACACCTGAGCCATTCGGTTTTGATGTAGAATTTCCAACTCTGTCAGTATAAAGAAACCATAAAAAGTTAATGATTCCCAAGAAGATTCCTGTATCTCATTTTTTTCACCCCTATGCTTGTTCTAAGGATATAGACAGGGTAACAGGAAAAACTCAACAGTTCTGTTGGAATAAATTGACCTCTGCTAGATTGATAATCACCTATATCATTGTTCTGTGCCTAAGATTATGGAATTATATACTAAATCCCTTGATCCTGAAGAATACAAATATCAAATTCTAAGCTGTTAAGAGATTATCCAAAAGAAAGCTGGTATTAACTGTATTAATGTTAGAGTACTCTTTAGGGCAAAAGACGGTATTAGAGATAAAGAGAGATTTCATAATGATGTGTTTAATGAAATTCTTTATAATAATGCAGGTGCCCAAAGTGAAGCTAATAAAACTACATGGAGAAGTCTCATAGATTTGATGTTGAATAAAGGTAGCCATATACAAAATAATACATAATGTGTAATTTTATTTACATCAAGTTTAAACAGGATAGTTTGAGAAGGTAATTGAGAGAGAGTATGAGAAATGGTTTCTCATCTCTGGTTAATGCTTAATTTCTTAAACTTTGTATCAGTTACTGGGGAGTGTTTTTTAAAATGATTAGAAATGAGCAAGAAGCTCCCCGTGCATCTTAAATCAGCAGATTATTCTACCAAGGAAGTAAGACCCTGATATAAAGAACTCAAGATTCCATGGACTGAGTTTCACTGTGAATGTATATATTGCATTTCTTTGAGCATGGCATACCTACAGAAAAAATGTTTCACTGACAAAACAAAAAACACCACGTTTTTAAGTAAATTTGACCTTTCTAAATAGTTTTACACCCAACTAGATTCAGAAAAGATTTAATGAATGCATTTTAGTTTTGTTTCTGCCACAGTAAGCCTGATCTGGTGAACTATTTGATGTCTAATCCCTAATATTAATAATGGATTTATCAAGAAAAGCCAGAAGAGCCTGGCGTGGTGGCTCACGCCTTTTAATTCTAGCACTCTAGCACTCTGGGAGGCCAAGGCAGGAGGATTGAGCTCAAGAGTTCGAAACCAGCCTGAGCAAGAGCAAGACCCCATTGCTACTAAAAATAGAAAAAATTAGCCGGGCATGGTGGTGCACACTTGTAGTCCCAGCTACTTGGGAGGCTGAGGCAGGAGGATTGCTTGAGCCCAGGAGTTTGAGGTTGCTGTGAGCCATGCTGACACCATGGTACTTTAGCCCAAGTGACAGAGTGATGAGACTGTCTCAAAAAAAAAAAAAAAAAAGCCAGAAATATCTACCTAGCTCTCTAGCTTCCTAAGAGGAGACTTTATATATAATATAAAGACTTAAGACAAAAAACTTAACAAAACTTGTTAAAATTCTTAATCATACATAAATAAATATGATAAACCCCCATGAACCCAGTACCCAGCTGCAACTAGTGGTATATTTTGCTTCATCTGTTCTTCACCCCACTCCCAGCATTATTTTTAAACAAATTTCAGTCATCGTGTAATTTCATCTGCAAATATATCAGTACGTAAGCCCATATACAACATTGCAATTGTTGATAAAGGCTTTTATAGCTTCCTTTTTCATCCTTTTTTTCTTGTAATTTATTTGTTGAAGAAACTGAGCTATTTGCCCTATAAAAATTATAACAGAGGATGTTGGTATTTTGAAATGGGAATCTGCCAACCTCCTCATTTGCCTGCAAATTAATAAACTTCTCTTTCCTTCTCAGAAAAAAAATTATAACAGTCTAGGGAGCATATATTCAGGGCAACTCACCCATATGACCCATATGACCTCATTTTATTTTACCTCTTTAAAGACTCAATTTCCAAGTGCAGTCCCATTTTGAGGTACTGTGGGTTAGGACTTTGTTATTACTCAGTCTTCTCCAGAAAAAAAGAACCAGTAGGACGGATGGATAGATGATAGATAGATATGAAAAAGGATGTATTAAGGGAATTGGCTCAGGTGATTATGGAGGCTGAGAAGTCCCACAACAGGCTGTCTGCAAGTGGAAAACCAGGGAAGCTGGTATGGTGTGGCTCAGGCAAGTCTGAAAGTCTCAGAACCCAGGAAAGACGATGGTCTAACTCTTAGTCCCAGGCTGAAGGCCTGAGAACCCAGGGACCTGCTGGTGCAAGTCCTAAGAGTCCAAAGATGAGAGAACCTGGAATTCTAGTGTCCAAGGGCAGGAGAGGAAGGGTGTCCCAGCTCTAGGAGAGAAAGCAAATTTGCCTTTCCTCTCTCTTTTTGTTCTGTCTGGGTCCCTTGCCCACCCACGCTGACAGCAGATCTTCCCCACTCAGTCCACCGACTCACAAGCCAGTCTCCTCGGGAAACACCCTCACAGACACACCCAGAAATAATGCTCTACCAGCTCTCTAGATAACCCTTCATCTAGTCAAGTTGACACCTAAAATTAATCATCACAGACTTCAACATACAAACTGTGGGGGAACACAATTTGGCCCATAATAATAACACACATTTTCCCCTTAGGAGCACAGGACCCAGCTAAGAGAATCATCAGGACCTTAGGAGCCACCCTCTCCAAAAAGTTGTCTGTTCCTTCATCTTCCTGACTGGGGTCCGTGCTATTTGTGCAGGAAAAAAGTTTCAGGGAATTGAGACTCAATGAGTTGAAAATAAAAATTCTTAAGCTATTAAAAACGTAATTCTCATACAAAAGATAGCATGAGTTGAAACTTACTAGTGAAGAAGCTAGAAGAATGAAAAAACTGATAGAAAAGAATTGGAAGAACTAGGTTGCATAGTGGGGAAAGGAATCCTGAAATAAGATTTCTAGCGTAGATATAAAAACAGTTAATCTGCAAGTAATTAAACCATAACATTTGGGGTTCCCTAGTGGATATTTTAAAAAATCACAGCGTTAACAGTTGTCTACAAGCTATTCTCTCACATTAGAGCATCTTAAGTTGTATTATTTCAGTTTTATATCCTTTTCCTGCATAAATAAAATGACCACTTAGAATTTAAAACATATTGTACTTCGTATTGAGTCTCCTTCAACAACTTTGCCAGCCTCGGATCTTTAAAGAAATTGTTCTGAACGTTGACTTCTGGCATGACAGCATGAGGAGCTCCACTGACGCCTCCCCAGGGAAACAGGAAAACTATAAAAACAGCCATTTAAAGCCTCTCGAAATGGCCCAAAGGACAAATGGCATACAAAGAAACATTTATTCAAGAACATCTACAAAAATTTGGCAAGAAAATCAAGAGTCTGTGGTGTTTGAACAAAGACAGCTTCCAGACACACTGCTGCAGCCTGGAATATCCCCTAAACAGAGGACTTTCTTCCTGGAAGGAGCAGAATGACAGCTTTTCTCATCCTTCCCCCAGCCACGGGATGCTGAGGCTAAGTCATGACTGTAATCAAGATGTGGGGCTTCCTTCTTCTACCCAGACTCCACTCATGGAATGGAGGTTTTCCTTGGACTTGGCATACTGAGAACACTGGGGCCCTGGTCACTGTCTCCCTGGCTTGCAAGGTGGTGGTTCCAGGCCAAGAGAAGCAAGCCAAAAGGACCCCCAACTGCTGCCTGCTGACAAAGGCTTTCTCCTTGTCCAAAATGTAGTCAGGCTCCTCTAAGCTCTTTTCTTGACTAGGCCGCATCCTTGGACCTTGTCTTTGAGAGCCCAGTTTTAGCCAGAATGCTAAGTCAGTTTTGACAGAAGCCCACCCACCGTTGATATCTGAATGTTCTAAAAATCTAATTAAATTCCTCTTCCCCCACACTTAATATCTGATCACTCTGGCCTACCTTCAGCAAGAACCTTGGCCAGACGCAGTGGTTCATGCCTGTAATCCTTGCACTTTAGGAAGCCAAGGGAGGAGAATCATTTGAGCCCAGGTGTTCAAGGTTGCAGTGAGCTATGATGACACCACTGCACTCCAGCCTGGGTGACAGAGAGAGACTGTCTCAAAAAAAAAAAATCCTGTTTGCTCAGTCTAGCAAGAATTTCCCCTACCCTTGATGTCTCCTCTTAGTAATTTTTCATCTACTAAACCCCCTTCCCCAACCTGCTCGTTGCCTATAAATCCTTACTTGTTCCTCTTGTATTTGGAGTTTGAGCCTGATGTCTCCTATTTGAATAATCTTGACACCTATTGTGATAGTTCTGAATAAAGTCTTCCTTCCCATTTTAAAATAACAAGTGTCAGAATAATTTTGTCTTTAACAACCCCCTCAAAACCAAGGGCTCAGCCCCTAGAATGGAGATGCCACTTAGAAGCTTACCATTTTCCTCACTTCTAGCTCCAGTGCCCTGCTCAGAGATTGTGCCTGGGAGGAGGAACAGGTTATGAAACAGATAGCTTTTAATGTTTTACACAGAGACCTGAGCTTGTTTGCAGCAGACACTGAAAAACGTCAAGCCTAAAAGCACTTTCAAGGACAGTGGAGGTGTGGTAAAAAGCAATTGGAGAGGAGATTTCAAGACATAGGCTAAACTGTAAATGGCTGGATTGCAGGAGAGAACAGGGAATACGACAGCTGGAAGAGCCCTGCTGGGGTCAGCACAAAAATCAAACACTGATCTAAAAAACTATTCAGTTGGAAGAAGCCAGAATTCAGTTGGATAAATTGTAGAGCAGTTTATACCCCAGGGCATTGTTGAAAACAGTAGAGCAACCAGCTGATACCAGTGTGGTTTAACAGCTAGGTGTGGTCAAGGAACAGAGGAAGAGATCCCTACCAAAACCACTGATTCCAGAGTGACTGTGGGCATACTCAAAGCTGTAACTCCTGAAGGAACAAGACTAGAGGCTGAATGTGGTGCTGGGAAAATGGATTTCACTAAAATAATCATTTACTAAATCATTTACTAAACAAATAAGTAACAGTGAAAAGCCCCAAAGAAAAGGGGACCAACACCCAGAGTTACTGCAATATATTATCTAAAATGTCCAGTTTTAAACCAAACATTGCAAGACGTGAAGAAACAGGAAATAACCCATATTGCAGAGGAAAAAAAAAACAGACAACAGAAATTTCCTGTAAGAGACCAGAGGGAGCGGGGAATGGTGGCTCACACCTGTAATCCTTGCACTCTGGGAGGATAAGGAGGGAAGATTGCTTGAGCTCAGGAGTTCGAGACCAGCCTGAACAAGAGCAAGACACTGTCTCTACTAAAAATAGAAAAAATTAGCTGGGTGTGGTGGTGCTCACCTGTAGTCCCAGCTACTTGGGAGTCTGAGGCAGAATCACTTGAGCCCAGGAGTTTGAGGTTGCTGTGAGCTAGGCTGACGCCACCACACTCTAGCCCGGGCAATAGAGTGAGACTGTATGTCAAAAGAGTAAAAAAAAGACTAGATGTTGAATTTATCAGAAAAAGATTTTAGCCATTATGAACGTGTTCATAAAACTAAAGGAAGCCATAATTAAATAATCGAAGCTGTAATAACAATATCACATCAAAAAGACAATATCGACAAAGAAGTAGAAATTATAAAAAGGAACCAAAGGGAAATTATGGAGTTGAAAAGCACAATAACAAATAAAAAATTCACAGGAAGGGCTCAATAATAGATTTGAACTGACAGAAGAAAGAATAATAGACTGATAGGGTGAGATTGGACAAGCTAAGGAACAGAGAGAAATAAGAATGAAGAAAAATGAAGAGAATCTTAGAAATGTGAGATGCATTATAGGAAAAATGTTGAAAGTCAAAGACAAGGAGGAAATCTTTAAGTAGCAAGGAAAAAATGACTCAGTGCTTAAAAGGGAACCCCAGTAAAATTAATGGCTGGCTTAGCAGAAACCATGGAGGCCGGAAAGCAGTGGAATAACATTAAAGTGTCAAAGGAAAAAACTGTCAACAAAGAATCCTATCTCCAGCAAAGCTGTAGGACAAAATGGAGGTGAAATAAAGACTTTCCCAGAAAAACAAAAACCAGGAGAATTTGATGTTGGCAGACCTTTAGAAGATGTGCTAAAGGAAGTTCTTCAGACTAAAGGCAAGTAACCTCACAGCCGTCTTGCACTTAGAAACAGTAGACGGCACTGCAGCACTACCCTCGGGGACCACTGTAAACTCTGAAACACCAACAAAAAGGCAATAAACATGGCACTAAATAGTCCACAAGAAAAACATTTATTTACAGTATGAGAGCTGAAACAAGAGGGCAGAGTGTCACCTCGTGCAACCTCAGCTGGGAACATGTATATCGGGCAATTCAAACATTTTTGCCAGTGTGTGCATGTTGTGAATGATGATGAAAGTGCCCTGAGTATTCATATGGGGGTTACAAACTTTTAGCAAATAAGCAAATTCACAAATAAGGAATTGCAAATAATGAGGATTGACTATGTTGGGGACAAGGGAAAGCTTCCCCTTTGCCCTCTGAAATCTTGCTGAAAATCACTAAGAGGCAGATTAATAGGGAAAAGGGCATATAAATTTATTTAATGTGTATACACGGGAGCCTTCAGAATGAAGATCCAAAGATACAGGGGAAACTCTCCATTTTTGTGCTTAGGTTCAATATAATATGGACAGTTGTGTAGAAATATGATTGGACAAAAAAGGTATGATATAATGCTAATAGACTGAGGGGGAAACCCAGCAAGGCCTGTCTAGATTGTTGGCTGCTCTGAGCAAGCCTTCTGGATATGGGGCAGGATCCTCTCTGGAATGGGGGTCTTATGACTGATAGTCAAATAAGGTAGATAAGATAATTTCTTTATGGCCAGTTTTTACACAGTGAAGGGAAAGTTAGAGTAATATTTTTAGATTTTATGGCTAGTCTTGGGGAAAATGGGACTGAGGATAGGACAGCAGGAGAAAATCAGAGAGAAACTTTTGCTTCTGAGGCTGCTTCTGAGACCTTCATTGTGGGGTATTGTTTTCTGAGTCCCAACAACTATATATATAGTATATATATAATATATCAGTAGTAACATTAAATGTAAATGGACTAAATTATCCAATCAAAAGAAATGGGTTGTCAAGGTACCTGTAACTTGATTTAGATTAAAAAAGAAGAGTGGAAGGAAAAATTTAGACACCCCTCTGCCCCAGCTTCCAGGGAGAAGCCAGAGTCTTCTTCTCTGACCTGTCTTCAGAAAATAGGTGCCATGTGCCTGGGCAGCATCCTTATTCTTCTGAGAACTCACTGAAAGGAGACCCATGGCTTATAGTTCTGATTTGATCTCATTTGCCAGCAGAATCAGAAAAGCATGTGTGGACCAAAGCTGAATTTTTCCATTAATGCCTCTCACTATAGAGCAACCACATGCTTCCTTCAAGAATGATGACATCTATTTAACCAGTAATCATTCAAAAAGAGATTTTCTTTAAATGTTGATAAGGGTTAAGTGAACTAAACATTGCCGTATTCCACTCCTAGGAGTATAAATGATTTTTCTGCAAAACATCTTGGTAATAATATACAGTCATCCCTTGGCATCTTTGGGGGATTGGATCCAGAACCCACTGCAGATTCCAAAATCCACAGATGCTCAAGTCCCTTGTATAAAATGGTGTAGCATTTGCATATAACAATACACATAGAAATCTGTATTTGCGTAATACAAGTGCATATATCCTCCCATGTACTTAAAATCATCTCTAGATTACTTATAATATCTGATACAATATAAATGCTATGTAAATAGTTCCTATACTGTATTATTTAGGGAATAATAACAAGAAGAAAGTCTATACATGTTCATCCATTTTTTTCAGAATATTTTTGATCTATGGTTGGTTCAATCCACAAATGTGGAACCCATAGATACAAAGAGCAAACTGTATATCAAAAGCCAAAAAATGTTCATGTGGGAGTGAAGGGAAAAATTCTCCCTTCTCACAAATACTCTCTGAAAGATCAACTCACAATTAAGGCAGATTCATTAGATTAATAAGAGGAAGAGGTTTATTTACTGTTTGCATGGGGGGAATCACAGAGTGATTACCCAATATCCCAGTGGGATCCATATATTTTTATACACTCCTTTTAGAGGGGAAGGGGAGATGAGGAATATAGGTAATTCTGTTTGGAGGCAATAAATTGTTGATAGGGAGGATGAAGGGATGGAGGAAACAGTTTGACTTGTAAATTAACCTGAGAGACAGGTATTATGTTTAAAATGATTTGGGCTGATTAGGTCTGCTGCATTCTTGATTTTCTTTCCCACAATATAGTGAGATAACTGGGAAGGGAAGAAAAGTCCATTGTTCTTTTGATAGGTCCTTCTGGTTATGCAGATAAAAGGAAAGCTCCTTCCAAGGGCCCGTTGGTCTCTAAGGGTCTATAATTCAAATACTCTTTATACCTCATATTTTGGGTTGAAATTTCCTGAGTGCCTTCATTCATCACTACATTGATATCAATAATGGAAAATTGGCCAGGCATAGTGGCTCACATCTGTAAAGCCAGCATTTTGGGAAGCCAAGGTGGGAGGATGGTTTGAGCCCAGGAGTTTGAGACCAGCCTGGGCAACATAGTGAGATCCTTTCTCTACAAAAAATGGAAAAATTGTAGTGTGGTGACATATGTCTGTAGTTCCAGCTACTTGGGAGGCTGAGGCAGGAGGATTCCTTGAGCCCAGGAGTTCAAGGCTGCAGTGAGCTATAATCCTGCCACTGTACTGCAGCCTGGGTGACAGAGTGAGACCCTATCTCTAAATAAATAAATAAATGAAATTTTTAAAAAAGAAGAAAATTAGAAACAACTTGAAATATCCTACTATTTCATCCAGCAATAAGAAACTGAATAATAAATTATGTCTTTATAATGGAAAACTAGGAAGCTTTTTAAAAAATGATGGTATAGAAGAATATTTCTCGACATGAAGAAATGTTTACCATGTATATTGCTAAGTGGAAAAAGATGGTAAGTCAGTATACAGATTTTATATTTAAAATTTTTATAGGTGTGTGCATGTATATATGCATAGAAATAGACTAAGAAGACCGTAGCAGACTTTACTGGTTACTGCTTCAGTATTCCTGTCCCATCCCCAACTCCACACCACTATCATATCCTCCCTTGCTGGCAGAATACTTATCCTTTGCATAGCTGTGTGCTCAGAGAAGTTGACTCTATCCCTAACTCAGGGTGAATTTGATTAGTCTAACCCAAATGTGGTAGGCCCACTTCCCCTTACTAGTGATTGGTTTAGGAATAGACATGTGATATACAGAAAAGTCTTCTGAGGAAAGAAATAACAGTCTCTCTTCAGATGAGTATTCACTCTTTTTTTTGTTTGTTTGAGACAGAATCTCACTGTCACCCAGGCTAGAGTGCCATGGAGTCAGCCTAGCTCACAGCAACCTCAAACTCCTGGGCTCAAGCAATCCTCTTGCCTCAGCCTCCCAAGTAGCTGGGACTACAGGCATGCACCACCATGCTCGGCTAATTTTTTTTCTATTTTTAGTAGAGATGGGGTCTCGCTCTTGCTCAGGCTTGTCTCAAACTCCAGAGCTTAAGCAATCCTCCCACCGTGGCCTCCCAGAGTGCTAGGATTATAGGCGTGAGCCACCACGCCTGGCCGAGTATTCACTCTTGATACAATGACTGGAATTGCAGCAGCCATCTTAAACCCTGAGAATGGCAGAGAAGAGAGATGGAAAGACCTAGCTCCTGATGGCTGCTTGCAAATTGCTGAATTAACCAACTCCAGAATGGCGCATGTCTGACTCTTTGCAATGTGAGTTAACAAAATGTCTTGTTGTTTGAACCATTTTGAGTTGCATTTTCCATTATTTATAATTGAAAACATCCTAAATGATTCAAAGACACTGTTTTTTTTGACTTTTTTTTTTTATTTCAGCATATTATGGGGGTATAGATGTTTAGGTTACGTATGTTGCCCTTGCCCTCTTCCCCAAGTCCAAGTTTCAAATATGTCCATTCTTTGGGTGGTGCGCATTGCACTTTTTGTGTATACATATACCCGTCCCCTCCTCTCTCCTCCCCCCTCCCAAAGACACTTTTAAAGATACTAACAATGCCTATCTCTGGATGGTGAAATTATAGACTTTTTGTGCTTTTTTGCATTTTCCAATTGCATCCATTTCTAACTTTTATAACAAGAAATAAAGGCTGGGAGCACATGCCTGTAATCCCAGCACTTTAGGGGGCTGAGGTGGGAGGATTGCTTGACCCCAGGAGTTCAAGACCAGCTTGAGCAACATAGCAAGACTCCATCTCTA
>CAUYSK010023513.1:0-26701 GCA_963575035.1 Avahi laniger | reverse complement strand
AAATGAAATTATAAAAATACTAGAAGAAAACCTAGGGAAAACTCTTCTGAATGTTGGCCTAGGCAAAGAATTCATGATTAAGAACTCAAAAGCATAGATAACAGAAATAAAAATAAATAAATGGGATTTAATTAAATTCTAAAGCTTCTGCACAGCAAAAGAAATAATCAACAGAGTGAACTGTCAACCTGAAGTATAGGAGAAAACATTTGCAAACTATACATCTGACAGGGACTGATGTCCAGAATTTGCAAGGAACTCTACAACAAAAAAATAACCCCTTTAAAAAGTAGGCTAAGGGCTGGGTGTAGCAGCTCATGTCTATAATCCCAGCACTTTCGGAGGCTGAGGCAGGAAGATCATTTAAGGCCAGGAGTTCCAAACCAGCCTGAGCAACATAGAGAGACCTCATCTCTACAAAATACAGAAAAATTAGCTGGGCATGGTAGCGCATGCCTGTAGTCCCAGCTACGCCAGAGGCTGAGGTGGGAGGATTGCTTGAGCCCAGGAGTTTGAGGTTGCAGTGAGCTATGAGCACACCATTACACTTTAGCCCAAGCAATGGAGCAAGACCCTGACCCCTCTACCCATCCACCCCCCCAAAAAAAGTGGTCTAAGGACATGAATAGACATTTTTCAAAAGAAGAGAAATGGCCAACAAGCATATTTTAAAAATGCTCAATATCACTAATCATCAGAGAAATGCAAATTAAAATACACAGCTCCTCAGTGGTCCACCGAGATTCACATCTAAGACTGACTCCCGCAGCGTGGTGTAATCGTCAAATCCGCTGCCTCAACAAATACTGAAGGAAGGAACGAATGGAGACCACCACGGGAGGCTGGCAAGCGAAGTTTCCCGAAGGCGGTAAAGGCACTACTGCCGAGGCAGGGCTGACCCAGATGGTACCGACCCGCACGTGGTGAGGACACTCCAAGGTGGGAGAAGGCTGTAGAGGAGGCAGGGGGCCCCTGAGCAGCTGCTGGAGCTTCCCACAGTCCTGCGGTCAACGCGCCCGTTTCTCTGCTGGGGAAACTGAGGCCCTCAAGCAGTCGGAAAACCGAGGATCTGGGACCTCCCCCCCAGGCCTCCCAGGCTCCCCATCAGTGAGGTGGTCAGGGTCGCCAGGGCTGTGATGGGGCCGGGCCACGCGGGCCTGCCCTGAGCGGGACACTTACCACGAGCGGGCTGCGCTGCACGTGTCGCCGGGGTAGCCCGTGCCGGCCCGGGGCGCTCGGCTTCTGCGCTCCCAGCTCGCCCCGCGCGCCGCGCCGCCCGCCACGCGCACACCCGCGGCCCGCAGCGCCCCCTGCCAGCGCGGAGGCGCAGGTCCACGCCGCCTCTGCTCGCGGTCTTCCCTTCCCTTTTCCCGCCACTTGTCCCTGTCCCGCTCTTTCTCAGTCTCTCCCTTCCCCTCCCCCGCACTTCTTTTGACTTTCGTTTTTCAACCAGATAATCACCCTTTCATTCGTGCAACGTCCAGTACGTGCGTGCCGGCCCCTGTGTGGACGCTGGGCCGTGGCAGCGAAGGCCGACCAGAGGCTGCGCTCGGCCCAGGGACACCGGCGGCACCGGCCCAGCACCGCGGTCCCGCGCCTTCCACAGCATCTCCCTGCACACGCTCCCACACACCTGCGTGAAGGTGACACTCGGGTGTCACAAGGCAGCGCTGACCGCGCAGACGAGACACCCCTTCCGCCCCGCAAGCTCCGCCGACTCTGAAGGGGAGGCGAGGACGGAAATTCACGGGGCTGGGATCGACTGGGATTTGGGCAAATTTCATGACACAGTATGTGAGGAGTGGCGACCATATCAAGGCCAGGATCTTAAAGCAAGTCCTAATTGGTAAAACTGCCGTGTGATAGGCGAGCTGCTTTCCCAGATGGGCCATCTATTGTCCTGGTGGGAGAGCTCGTCCAGCAACCGCCCAAACTGGCGTCGGTGAATTTCCTAAACAGTTCAATTGTTTAGGGGTTTGCAGCATCACCACTGTGCACGGAATCATTTTTGCTGTGTTCTAGATCAAACAATAGCACAGACCACCCAGATTCAAGAGAAAGGGCGTTAGACCCTGCCCCTAAATGTCAAAGAATTTGTATCCATCTTAAATTCTCCACACAGGGGTAATTTGGAAAACAAGTTCCTTTTGAGCTAAAGAGAGAAGAGGCAGGCTGCAGGGATTGCCTGGGCATGACCTTTAACCTTCCCTTGCAGCACAGCATCCTGAATGTAACTTCTCTTGCGCTCGTGCATGTCGGCCTTGGATCTTAAGACTGGCTCTGGGCCGGCCGCAGTGGCTCAGGCCTGTAATCCTAGCACTGTGGGAGGCCGAGGTGGGTGGATTGTTTGAGCTCAGGAGTTGGAGACCAGCCTGAGCAAGAGGGATACCCCGTCTCTACCAAAAATAGAAAGAAATTAATTGGACAGCTAAAAATATATAGAAAAAAAAAATTAGCCGGGCATGGTGGCACATGCCTGTAGTCCCAGCTACTCGGGAGGCTGAGGCAGGAGGATCGCTTGACCCCAGGAGTCTGAGGTTGCTGTGAGCTAGGGTGACGCCACGGCACTCACTCTAGCCCAGGCAACAAAAGTGAGACTCTGTCTCAAAAAAAAAAACAGACTGGCTCTGGTCTCCTACTCTGGGAATCGCATCATAAGGTGAATTAGGCTGGTGTTTCTCAGGTCTGTGATTAAAGCAACTTTCAAAGAAGTTGTCTTTTTCCCCCCATGTTCTTGTCTCTGAACTTGTGCTACTTGTTCAAGCTATGGAATTAGGAATACCGGGAGGTGATCAGCCTACGAAGGTGAAAACATACATAACAATCAATTTTTTTTTAATATTGGCTACTGAATGAGCCATTTGTAATGAGATAGTAATATCATACCCAGAAATAAGCAACAAAATTCATAAAGCTAGAGAAAAGTTAAACAAAAGCAACTCTTTCTGTCTTTACAGCATAGTAAATGGGAAGACAGTGATGAACAGAACGACTAGAACAAGCAAAGATTTAAAAAGCAAAATGAAAAAGTCAAGGTGAAGCTTCGATCCAGAATTTTGAGTGAAAGCTGTCTATTTTGCATGTTATCTACTTGATCTTGTGGTCTTACATAGCTGTTTTTCTTCCCGTTTGCTTCTAGAGGAATCTGAGCATCCTCTGATGGCTGTCAAATTGTCCGAGTGTGAAACTGTGTCTTTCCATCTGAGAGACGTGAGTCCAGGAATGGGCATCTGGAGCTTAGCTACTCTGCTGGTGGTACCTGACGGGTGAAGGTGTCCTAGAATGGTTCTGTCCTGCTCCTGCCGTGCTTAAGCAAAGCACTCGATCCTGAAAATAACGCAATGGAGAACTCTGAAAGATGGTAAGAAGGCAGACTGGTTTGGGATGCTGGGACTGGAGGAGCACCACGGCAGGGGGTCATCTTATGTTCTCCCCAAATGCAACCCAGTCCTCGCATTTCCTAGCCCACAATCTTGCTACGGAATCAACCCAGATGTGCTCATTTCTTCCCCCAATACTGAACACAACTACCTCTGACAACATCAAGCGAGCCCAACACCCCATCAGGGGGATAGATTAGGAACCTACCAACAGTAAGCATCAGAGAAGCATTCCCTTTCCCCCCTGGGCCTGAGGCTCTGCCCCCTGCCTGGCCACACACCACAGGCAGCCTGGCACAGGAAGCCCTTTGGCCTGACGAACTAAGACTCCGTTTCCCCACAGGGACACATCTGGGCACGAACTAGTAAGAGGGGCCCAGCCAGAACAAGCAGTCCAGCTCTGGAAGCCTCTTGGCGGGCCAAGACTCTCCTCCCCTGCCCAGAAGAAACACTGAGGCAGCTGGGGGTCACTAGTAGGGGGCTCCCAGAGCAACAAACACCCAGCTCAGCAAACACTGCCCATCCCCCACAAGGCCATGAGCCGGACAACTCCCCTCTCCCACCACCTCACGCAGAGACCAGCAGCAGCCCCAGGGCCACAGAAAACCAACAGGCCTCTAAGACACTGAACACTAAACTGTCACTGGAACCACAGCCTGCAAGAGTAGCTATGACCTCAGAGCTAAACATAAAAATGATGCCTGCCTGCTAAAATAAAAGATTTAAATGAACCCAGAGTGTCCTAACATAATATCCAGTTGACAATCCGAAGTCTTCTGTCATACCAAAACCCAAGAAAACTCACAATTTGAATGAGAAAAGACAATTGAATGACACCAACACCGAGGTGAATCGGATGTTGGAATTATCTGAAAAGGATTTTAAAGCAGCCCATACAAAAATTCTCCAACAACGCATTACAAATTCTCTTAAAACAAATGAAAAATCTCCTTATAAAAAGAATCAAATGGATTCGCTCCTGGGTATATACACAAAAGAAGTGTATAGTTCCGTGGCATTAGGAGAATTCACATGTTGTGAAAGCATCACCACCATCCATCTCCAGAGCTCTTTGCATCTTGCAAAGCTGAAACTCTGTTCTCATTAAACAATAACTCCACATTCTCCGTCCCCTCGGCCCCTGGCAACCTCCATTCTACTTTCTGTCTCTGTGAATTTGACTGTTCTAAGGACCTCATATAAGTGGCATAGTACAATGTTTGTCCTTTTGTGTCCAACTTATTTCACTTAGCATAACATCATCAAGGTTCATCTGTGTTGTAGCATGTGTCAGAATGTCCTTCCTTTCTGAGGCTGAGTAACATTCCATTGTGTCTTGCTATGGATGGGTGTGTCCCCCCAAAATGAATATGTTGAAGCCCAAGCCTAGCCTAGTGTGACTGTATTTGGCCATGGAGCATCTAAGGAAATAATGAAGGCTACATGAGGTCAAAGGGTTGGGCCCTGATTGGACATGATTGGTGTCCTTGTGAGAAGAGACGCCAGACAGCTTGTGCTCTCTCCCCACGTGCATGCAGCAAAGAGAGTCCACGCGAGGACATAGCAAGAAGGCGGCCACCTGCAAGGCAGGAAGAGAGCCCTCAGCAAAAACCAAACCACCTGGAACCTTCATTTTGGACTTCCTGGGTTCCAGAACTGTGAGACAATTAATTCCTGCTGTTGAAGCCACCCAGTCTGTGGTATTTTGTCATGGCGGCCAGAGCAGACTGATACATGTGCATAGACCACATTTCGTTCATCTCTTCATCTGTTGACGGACATTGAGGTGCTTGCACTGCTTGGTTATTGTGAATGATGCTGCTATGAACGTGAGTGTACAAACACCTCTTTGAGACCTTGCTTTCAGTTCTTTGGGACATTTACCTAGACGCGAATTCCACTAGAATTGCTAGATCATATGGTAACTCTAATTTTGTGAGGAACTGCCATACTGTTTTCCTCAATAGCTGCACTGTTTTACATTCCACCAAGTGTGGACAAGCGTTCCAGTTTCTCCACATCCTCACCTCACCTTGTCTTCCTGGACGAGATTTCCCTGGAACAAATAATTAATCCAAGCAGCCTCAGCTCTCAGTCCCAATATGTAACCAATATGAATGTAAGTCATCTGAACTCTCATCCTTATTAAATGTGATAGATTCCAATATTTTCTATTTGATTTTTTTAAAACTTTCTATCTAAAATTTTTGAGGCCAAATGTGGTGGCTCACACTTGTAATCCCAGCACTTTCGGAGGCCAAAGCAGTAGGATCACTTGAGCCAGGAGTTCAAGACCATCCTGGGCAACATAACAAGACCTTGTGTCTACAAAAAATAAATAATATAAAAATTTTCATTGCTGGTCCCAACCCACTATATTTAATAACTCACTAATGGATCATAACCAGAAGCTAGAAAACATCACCAAACTAGATCTTTTCAAATGTGTAAGTATTCTGAAAATCAAAAAACAAGAGAGGCCAGGCTTATGCCTGTAATCCTAACACTCTGGGAGGCTGAGGCAGGAGGATTGCTTGAGCTCAGGAGTTCAAGACCACCCTGAGCAAGAGCAAGACCCCATCTCTACTAAAAATAGAAAAAATTAGGCAGGCGTGGTGGCACATGCCTGTAGTCCCAGCTACTCAGGGGGCTGAAGTAGGAGAATCACTTGAGCCCAGGAGTTTGAGATTGCACTTGAGCTATGATGATGCCATTGGACTCTAGCCAGTATGACAGAGCAAGACCCTGTCTCAAAAAAAATAAAACAAAACAACAACAAAAAAAACACAACAGAGGACAACGTGATAGAGTAAGTAGTAGGTTAATGGTGGCCCCCCAAAAATATGTCCACCCAGAACCTATGAATGTGACCTTATTTGAAAAGGGGTCTTTGCAAATGTAATTAAGGATCCCAAGATGAGATCATCCTAGATTCTCGCAGTGGGCCCTAAATATAAGGATAAATATCCTTAGAAGAGAAGAGGGAGGGAGAAGACACAGAGAGTACGGTGACGTGAGGATGAAGGAGAAGATTGGGGTGATGCTTCTACAAGCCGAGGATCACCGAGGATTGCCAGCAGCCACCTACACCCGGGAGAGAGCGTGGAACAGGGTCTGCCTCACAGCCTCTAGAGGGAAACAACTCTGCCAACACCTCAGTTGGGGACTTCTGGCCTCCAGAACTGTGAGTGAACAAATTGCTGTTGTTCTAAGCCACTCCAGCTCACTGTAGTTTGTTAGGGCAGTTACCGGCTGTAGGGAATAAATAAATACAGGAGGCTGGGAAGGTCAGATAAACCTTTCTGAGGAGGCAGCAGGGAACGTGCCAGCCTTACGAAGAACGAGGGGAAAGAGACCGGGCAGAGGGAACAGCAAATGCAAAGACGCTGAGGCTGGGCAGGATGGGTATATGCCAGGAGGCCCAGCACACCTGGAGAACACAGGTGAACCTACAATTCCGTATGAAGATAACCGTTGCTGTGAAGAGCAGGGTGTTATGAAACAGCATTAAACAGGAGAGTCTGGGGGGCGGAAATGGGGAGATGTTGGTCAAAGAGCGCAAACTTTCAGTTACACGGGGCGAATAAGCTCTAGGGATATAATGCACAGCCAGGTGAGTGCCGTTAGCAATACTGCATTGCACACTGGAAATCCGCTAGGAGAGCAAATCTTAAGTGTTCCTATTAGGAAAGAAAAAAAGGTAAACTCTGTGAGATGCTGGATATGTTAATTGGCTTGATTGTGGTAATCATTTCACAATGTATGCATATCAAAACATCATGTCATACACCTTAGACATACAAAAATTTTGTCATTTATGCCTCAATAAAGCTGGAGAAAACTGTTAAATAAATAAAATTATACTTGATTCTTTCAAAATGTAAAAAAACAGGAGACCTAATTTCGGTTAGGGGGTGAGTAGGTAAAGTTGCGTATGAGAGTAACTAAGCAAACGTGTTACGAGGGAGCAGTGAATTCCAGGCTTCCAAGGAGGCTGTGCGCAGGTCCTGAAGCAGAAAAAAGCAGAGATTTAGAGAAACATGCACTCAGTGGGGTCAGGCTCACACATGCCCTTCTCACTCTCATACACTGTTAGAGTTTGCACCCCTCAGTCTGAGGCCTCTTAGGGGCCTACTGTGGCAGCATCCGCCCACCAACATGTGAACGGTTCGTGTCCCTTGAAGTGGAGGTTACCCTGCTAGAAATCTAGTTCATATGGAAGTGGATACGTTTGCACAAAGATACGTGTTCATGAATGTAAGGGTTGCTTTTGTGTCAACGTAGCTGAGCCAAATTACCCAGATATTTGGTCAAACATCATTCTGGATGTTTCTGTGAAGGTGTTTTTGGATAAGATTAAGATTTAGATCAGTGGACTTTGAGGAAAGCAGATTGCCCTGCATAATGTGGGCAGGCTTCCTCCAGGCAGGTGAAGGCCTGAATAGAACAAAGGACTGACCTCCCCCGTGCAAGAGGGAATTTTCCAGGTTTGGTCCAAGTGCAGTGGTGTTTACAACTAATTGATCACAACCAGTTACAGATTCCTTTGTTCCTTCACTCTCACTTCTAAAAAAAAGGGGGTGGGGGGAATTTTCCCCCAGAAGGCCTTTGGACTTGAACTACAACATCCATTGGCTCTTCCCTGAGTCTTCAGCCTGACAGCTACCCTGCAGATTTTGGACTTTCCAGCACCCATAATCATGTGAGCCAATTCCTTAAATAAATCTCTCCCCCACCCGGAACACGCACACACACACACACACACGCACGCACGCACATACACACACACATATTTATATGTACGTGTATTAGAATTCTCCAGAAAGACAAAACCAATAGGATATGTATGGAAATTGGCTCACATGATTATGGAGGCTGAGAAGTCCCAGGACAGGCCGTCTGCAAGTTGGACACTCTGGGATACTGGTCGCGTGGCTCATTCCAAGTCTGAAAGCCTCAGAACCAGGGAACCCAATGGTATAATTCTCAGTCTGAGGCCAAAGACCTGAGAACCAGGACAGCGGAGTTGAAGGGGATGGGGAAGGACACTGGTGTATGTCCTGAAGTCCCAAGGCCAGAAAGCCGGGAGGAGAGTGCCCCAGCTCTAGGAAAGAGAGAGAAGAAATCCTTTTCTCTCCGTTTTTGTTCTCTCTGGGCTGCCAGGCTATTGGATGGTGCCCACCCACATTAACCACTCAGTCTACTGATTCACATACCAAGTTCCTCTGGAAACACCTTCAAGAACACCCAGAAGTGATGCTTTACCAGCTATCTAGGTATTCCTTAATCCAATTGACACCTGAAATTAACCGTCACAATATAAATACAGTTGACCCTGGGACGGCACAGATTTGAACTGTGCGGATCCACTTATGTACAGATTTCCTTCTACCTCTGCCACATCTGAGACAGCAAGACCAACCCCTCTTCTTCCTCCCAGCCTGCTCTCCGTGAAGATGACGGGGATGAAGACTCTTATGATGATCCAGTTCCACTGAATGAACGGTAAATGTATTTTGTCTTCATTATGATCTTCTCAGTATTTTTCTAGTTTATTTTATTGTAAGAATAGAGTGTATAATACATATAACACACAGAGTATGTGTTCATCAGCTGTTTAGGTTATCAGTAGGACTTCTGGTCAACAGGAGGCTATTAATAGTTAAGTTTGGGGAAGTCAAAAGTTAAATGTGGATTTTTAACTGTGCAAGGGGTAGACACCCCAACCGCTGAATTGTTCAAGGGTCACCTGTATACACATACACACACACACACACACACACACACACGCACGCACACACACACATATCATATTGTTCTTTCTCTGGAGAACTCTAATACAGTGAACACTCATTTCAGCTTTGTTTATAATAGAGCACTATTTCAGCAAACTAATGTCTGTCAACTGGGGACTGGTTAAATATCTACCTGAACTGAAATGGAAAGATATCCATATTATTAAGTGAAGAAAGCATTGCACACAACTAGTAGGGTGTGATTCTACTCATGATTCTAAAAAAGAAAAATAAATCTATATATATTTGTATATGTACAAAAATAAATAGGTAGGTAGAAAGGATCTATAAAGATATTCCACCACACTAACAATAAATAGTGGTTACCCTTGAAAAGGGGGAGGTTTTGAAGGGGGGTGATGAAAGGAAACTTAAATTTATATTCCTTACATTTGTGTATCATTCGAATCTTTGACAACTAGAATGTATTTTACGTTAGACCAATGATGTAATTTTTAAAAGCCCATTTTAAATTCAGCCCATTTTTACCCCTAATGTCCCTTACTTGGCTTTGTTTCTTTTTTCCTCACTATAGGATGGAAGTCTCTCCCTCCCTCCCTCTCTCCCTCCCATCTTTCCTTTAACAAACATTTATTGAGCATCTATTATGTACTGAACAATGCACCAGGTGCCTTGGTGAACCAAACAACCAAGATCCCTCAGGGGGCTTGCAGACTATTCAGGAAGCCTGACTTTAAATAAATCCACACGGTCATGAACCAATAAACTGCCAAAAGTGATAAAGAGTTGGAAGAGAAACAACAGGTATTCTCTCTGGCCATGAAAGGGCATGATCGGGCAATTTTGAATAGAGTGTTCAGAAAAAGTCTCTTTGAAGTAGAGATATCTGAGTTAGATTTTATCCGGGCAGAGGACGGGAGCGGGGAAGTGGGAGCCCTTCCTGCCAGAGGGTAAACATTAACGGTTGTTGCAATGACCCTGGAGTGAGCAAGAGGAACTGACGGACGTGTGAGACTGACCAATCCTGGGCAAGGGTGCTGGTTTTATAAGACAAAACTGAAGAGGTAGTTGGTGCTAGGTTGTACAGCCAAGTGTGGAATTCGGGCTTTATTTTAAGAGCAACGGAAGGGAGGAGGTCTAATTTGCATTTCCTAAAGCCCTCTCTTAAATCTACAGTATGGAGAAAGTGGTGAGCCATCACCAAAGGATGTTAAAGCCGATGTAAGTACACAGAGAGCTCTCCGACGTTACTGATGGAATAGTCAACATCATGAAGATGACAACTGTCCCCAAAACAATTTCCAGAGTCAATGCAATTCCAAAGTCTCAACAGAGTTTTTCATAAAACTTGTCCAGCTGAGTCTGAAGTGGATATGGAAGAACAAAGGGCCCAGAATTCTCAAGACACTCCTTAATTATAGTAGCATGGTATTGACGGAGAGCAGAGGGCAGAAACAGGCCCTCGCGCTTGGAGAAGCTTGGTCATGACAGCTTTGCCCCAGCAGATCAGTAGGGAAAGGACGGGTTATTTCGCCAATGGGGCTGGGGCAACTGGCAATCCATATGGAAATAAAGAGAAATTGTATAAACTCCTAGTGGTAAAAGATTTAAATTTTTAAAATTTTCTTTAGCAGAAAATTTTGAACAGTATCTTTATGACCTCCAAATAGGAAAATATTTTTTAAAATGAGACCAGAAAGTACTAACTATAAAGGAAATAAGAAAATTATTGGGGTTTTTTGGCATGGGATCTCATTCTGTTGCCCAGGCTGGAGTGCAGTGGTGCAATCATAGCTCACTTCAGGCTGGAACTCCTGGGGTCAAGTGATCCTCCCACCTTGGCCTCCCAAGTAGCTGAGATTACAAGTCTGAGCCACCACGCATGGCTTATTGACAAATTTAGGCTAAATTAAAATTAAGAATTTCTGTTCATCATCTTTTGCTGATAAAGAAAGTGAAAAGATATAAACTGGAGACAATACTTATATTTAACATAACCAATGAATGATTAGTATCCATAAAATATAAAGAGCTTTAACAAATTACTAAGAAAAAGACAAAAAATTCAAGAGTAAAATGGCAAAAGACATGGACAGGAGTATCACTAAAGACGGATCACAATGAGATATCATCTCACACCCACTGGATTGGCAAATATTAAGTTTCACACGACCAAGTGAGGATGTAGAGCAAATGTCAATCGACTCTTACACTGGGCTGGTGAAGGGTCGACCACTGCAACCGCTTTGGAGAACAACTGGCCTATCTGATAAAGTTGAATGTCTTCACACCCCGGGACCTGCACATCCTCCTCTTGAGTATACACCCAAACTAGGCTACAGGATTTTTCACACTTCAGAATTGTTGGTCATGAAATCCTCCCGTAATCTGCATCAACATCTTTTTAAAAAATTAAATAGCATAGCATAGACAATGCGAAGGAGCATCCCCAAAAGTCAGCGTAAATATATGTGTCCGCGTGTACTGGGTGATGACATAAAACACATTTCTTACCAAGACCGAGGGGGCTGGGGGCAGTTCCAGCTGCTTTTTAGCGACTGTGCAGGAGAAACTCCCATACGAGCACAGCAGGAGACACGTGCAAGCATCCGTTCATAAGAGAAATAAGCTGCTCTCTTCTGATTTCAGAAGCTAAGCAGGGCCAGGCCTGGTTAGTACTTGGGTGGGAGACCACCTGTGAATACTGGGTGCTGTAAGCTTAAAGAAAAAAAAATGCTTGCCGAAACAACCTCCTTTCAATGAACAAGCCTATGATTTAAAAAAAGAGAGAGAAATAAGGAGAAAAGAAAAAGCAACAGTCCAAATGTCTATCGACAGCAGGATGGATAAATAAATAATGGGTTTATAGTGGATCACTAAATGGTGGTGAAGGTGGCTGTCCAGTGGCTAGGTACTCAGATGCATCTGACATACGCAGATGAATCTTAGAATTAGTGATGGTAAATAAACCAATTTCAGAGGCATATTCACAACATGACAATATTTTTAAAAAATTTACAAATGAGCTCTTTCGTCTCCGTGGCCAACATGCCTGCCTAACTGAGCAAGACCTGGAAACCTCAGGGCCACATAAGCCAAGGCCACAACCACGTCTGCAAGCACTGGAGTCACCCGGGAGGCCCAGGTTATGCTGGTGGCATGTGTCATGGCAGGATCGAGTTCGGCAACTATCACCCAGGCTACTTTGGGTGTGAGCATTACCACTCAAAGAGGGACCAGAGCTTCTGCCCAGCTATCGACCTTGATAAACTGTGGACGTTGTTCAGCGGGCAGACACGGGTCAATGCCACCAAAAACAATGACTGCAGCTGCTCCCATCGCCGGCGTGTTACCATCGGGCTGCTGCAAAGTTCATCGGTAAGGAAAGCTCCCATGAGGAGCCACGTGGAGGGAGGTTCGTTAAATGCTAACAAATGAAAAAAATAAAATTAAATAAAATTTACAAATAAGCAACCCCAAATAATACATTGCCTGGGAATACATGCATATGTGTTAAAACCGCAGAGGAAAGCCAGGGGATGGTTTTAGAAAGAACCAGTTCTTGGTAGTCCTGAGAAGGACACACAGGACGTCAAAGGATCTGCCACTGTCGCCTCTCCTGGGTGCAGGCTGGGCTCACAGGGGCTGTTTCGTGGTCTTGCTTCCTAACCTCCACGTGTGGGACTTACATATTTTTGTACGTGTCAAATCTTCTGTCTCTTTAAAAGGGCGAAGTGCTCCCTTGGGTTGCGCTGTGGAGCGTGGCCTGGAGAGCAGGGGTTCCCGAGTGGAAGCGGGAAGTGGGGGTTGTCACGGCGTCCAGCTGGAATGACAGCAGCCGTGGCGATGGTGGAGCAGCTGGACGGCGGACGGGTTTTGGAGGCAGGGCGGACTCGCTGAGGGAGCGCAGCAGGAGTGAGGCCGAGGGAGGAGCAGTAATGACCGGCCACCGCGATGGAGTCAGGCCCAGAAACGGACCCTCGCAGGCGCAGAAACTTGCCACGCAGGGCACGGGGAAGGGACTCGTTAACGGCACTGGCACAAGTGGTAGTCCACATGGAAATGAAGAGAAACGGAACATATCCCCGGCAGCCCGAGGACTTCCGCGTGCAGGCAAACCTGGGGAACGTGCAGAAGAGAAAATGGGTGAATTTGGGATATGTGTTGAAGGGTGGATTTGTCGATGGAATTGGGGAGGAAGGGCATGAATAACTCCTACATTTTTGGCATAAGCAACTGAATGGAAACATATGGAATAATAATAATAGCTGGTATTTAGATAGCACTCGTGTGGATAGACCGGGCACTTTTCTAAGCACTTTGCAAGCTTTATATGATTCAACGTTCAGACTAGTCCTACAAGAGAGCTTCCCTTGCTGTTCCCACTCTATAGGGGAAAAACTGAAGCGCAGGACGTTTGTGTAACTTCCCTGAGATCACGCAGCTAGTCGGTAAGTGGCACAGCATTGATCAGGGGCAGAGACCCTGTCCCCGGAAGGGTGACACCACCAGGTGTGTGGGGCTCAGCCCACTGTGGTCTCACCTGAAGGGGGCACTTCGACCTTGGCAGGGTGGGCTGGGATTTCTGGTCCCCACTCCCACTCACCGCCCCCACGCCCCCCAGGGTGTGCGTGCCAACCAGAGAGGTCAGGCAAAGGAGGACTGCTATGCAAAGCAAGTCCCCGAACGCTGCAAATCCGGGCTACACCCTCTCCGAGCAGCTAACTCCTCCTGCGGTGCTCAGGGGAAGCTCATTCATTCTTTATTTTAAAACTAGCAAGGTTATATTTATTATGTGACATCTGTGCTTTTTATTGTGGAAAACATACATAACATAAAAAATATATATGTGTAACATAAATTGCACCATTTTAACCATTTTTAAGTGTGCAATTCAGTGGCATTAAATACATTCACATCACTGTGCAAGCACCAAGCTTCATTCACTCTGAACACATACCTTGAGCCCTTAGTATGCGCCAGGCACTGTTCTAGGCTCCAAGGGGAGTAATATAGATCTTTGCCTTGATGCAACCTCCGTTCTATTTGGAGAGACAATCAACATGGAACCAAAAAATAAATGTGATTATCCCAGATATTGACAGGTGCTAGGAAGAAAGCAGGACAGGACAATACCTGCAGTTAATGTGGAGCACTGTCTACGTCCCAGCGACGATCTGAGGGCTTGGCAAGGAGAGTCTGTCTCAGGGTGTCTCCTCTCCAGCCCTTTGAAGATAAACCTGCCCCCGGCTTTCGGGTTAAGGAAGTGAGGCACAGAGACTTCGAATTCCCCAGTGAAGGGTAGAAGGGGGCCGGGCGCAGGTGGTGGTGGTAAAGGCACGCCTTAGGCTGGAGTGACCCAAGGCCTGTTCGGGGAGGGGCACGAGCCGAAGCCTCACGTGAGGAGCGGCAGCCAGCGCAGGAGGTTCCAATTAGAGACGCAGCCAGTGCTAAGATCCTGACACAAGGAGCGAACGGGGCTGCCCCACGTAAGTCCAACAGGGTATTAGTGGTGGGGCGGGGGTCCCGGGAGAAGCCTTCGCAGAGACAGGCAAGGACAAAGCCCACAGGGCCTCGTGGAGGGTGACCAACTGTCCTGGTTTGCCAGGGACACGTGAGTCACCCTATGAGGTAGGATATTACTCAGATTTTATTCTAAATGCAAAGGAAAGCCGTGGGGAGGTTTCACACAAGAGGGACCAAGGAGGACGAGCAGGGGACAGGAGGAAACGCAGGGAGAGATAAAGAGGCTCTTGCCACCTTCCAGGCAAAGGTGAAGGTGGCCCGACTTGTGTGACGATGGCAGAGATGAGGAGTCACTGGGTTTGGGACACACACTGGAAGTAAGGAGACAGAACTTGGTGGGCTGATGGTGGGTGTGGGCTTAAGGTGAGGAATCAAGGGCGACCGCCAGGTTCTTGGCCGAGCAACTGGTGGGTGAACGCCGGGCCACGTCCTAAAACAGTGATGAGGGGTAAAGAGCAGGTTTGGGGAAGGATCGGTGTCTCGTCCTCTGAGAAGTCTCCCGGCCCAGGCTGAGTGAGCAAGGGAGATGCTGGAGGACCAGGGCTCCCAGGGCCCTGGCTCTGGGACCTTGGATCTGCTTCCCCTCCCTGTTCCCGACTTGCCCCTAACCCCACGCTACAAAAGACGGGCCTCCCTCGTACCACCCCGACCGACAATGCCAACCCCCTCCCCCTGCACTGTAGCACAAAAGGGCGCCGTATTTGAAATAAGAGCACCTTAGAAGCCTCCTTAAACAAGACACATTAAATCCATCCTACGCTCCTGGCTTTCTGGACTTGTTCAGATTTTCAGTTAAGAGCGAAGCAATATTGGCTCGCGTTGATTTTTCACAGGGATTTGCGTTGAAAAATGAAGTAAAGTTTTTAACAGAAATGAAGTCTGATTTTACTGATTGGTTTGACCATAAGGACTGGCTTTGCCCCAAGTAAGTGAATAGCGTTTATGAATTAAATGAGCTAAATTGGCTCCTTTGAGCTCTGAAAATATATTTCAAATATGTGATAAGATAAAAGCTTTTTTATTTTTCAAAAATATTAGCAAAGATGTGTTTTTTTAAATTTCATGTATATGTAGTTATTATTATTTTTTAATAATATGGGGATCTCGTTCAGTCACCAGGTTGGCATGCAGTGGCACCATCACAGTTCACTGCAGCCTCCAACTCCTGGCCTCAAGCGATCCTCCTGCTTCAGCCTCCCGAGTAGCTGGGACTACAGGGGTGAGCCACCACACCTGGCACAAAGATGTATTCGAATTACCAGTATTGCAATTTTCCCAATTGTTTCTCAGTGTAGTGGATTAAACAAGGTGTCTGTAAGTGAAAGAGGAACAGGTAAAATTTGTTATGATTTGATAAATCTTGATAAACCCTTTTTGATATATTTTCCAGAAATTGAGGAGGTAAGAGAATCTAATGACCAAGTAAGAAATCCTTTAGCAAGACAGGAAGTTTCCACCATCCTAAAGGAGGACCTAATCTAGTAAGAGAGCAACACAAAGATTTTTTTGATGATAGTGAAATTGCCCTTTGCAAAACAACAAAGGGCTACAAGGTGAGAACTGTGGGAAGGGCCTAAAGCTCTGCGAAGGCACAGGCTTAGCTAAAAATAATGACAATAATCAGCCACTGTCCTCTTGTTTGTTTCTCTGTAATTGCTACTCTGGAGTCACACAGCTGGTGGTCATAAAGATTCTTAACGTTCTCCGTAGATAGCATCACCTTTTCCAAACCTAAAGGTAGTTTCTGAGATATCTTCTGGACCCGCAATCCAAGGGACTGACCCACCCAGACCAGCCGCCCATGCAAAGAAACTGACTCAACTGGAATTGTGACCCCAACCCAGGAACTGACTCAACACAAGAGGATGATTTCTACACCCCTATAATTTTGCCTCGAACCTAACCAATTAGCAAACCAATTGCCTAATCCTTTCCCCGCCTAACTATCCCTAAAAACCCTGTCTCCCAAATTCTCAATGAGGCGGATTTGAGAAATTCCTCCCATCTCCTGGCTCAGCACTTAGCCCTCTGCGGAATTAAACCTTTTCTCCACTGCAACCCCGACGGCCTCAGCGTACTGGCTCCTGTCTGTGCAGCGGGAAATACAGCGCAGTTGGCGGCAACAATAGGCTCTTATGTGATTTCAATTTCTTTTAATTATAGTAAAATACACATAAGTTTACCGTCTAACCATTTTCACGCGTACGGTTCAATGACACGGAATAACTTCATAATGTGCAATCATCGCCACCTTCATCCACAAAACTCTGTGTCTTGCCAAACTGAAACTCTCTACCGATTAAACACTCACTCCTGATTCTCCCTCCCCCAGCCCCTGGCAACCGTCTTTGTATTTCTGTCTCTATGAATTTGATTACGCCAAGCAACTCATGTAAATGGACTCACACGGTATTTGTCGTTTTGCGACTGGCCCTTTCACTTAGCTCATGTCCCCAAGGTTTATCCACGTTGTAGCAGGTGTCAGAACATCCTTCCTTTTTATTGCTAAATAATATTCCACTGTACAGATATATTACCACATATTGCTTACCCATTCATTAGTTGGAGGACATTTGTTTCCACATTATTTTATTTTTTATTTTTTTATTTAAAAAAATTTTTTAGAGACAGGTCCTGCTCTGTCACCCAGGCTGGAGTGCAGTGGTGCGATCACACTTCACTGTCAGTTCCAACTCCTGGGCTCAAGGGATCCTCCTGCCTCAGCCTCCCAAAGTGCTGAGATTACAGGTGTGAGCCACCACGCCCGGCCTTCGCTTTTTTACTATTATAAATAATGCTGGTATGAACATTCACGTACAATCGGACATAAGTTTTCATTTTTCTTAGGTGGACAGGAGTTAAATTGCTGGGTCATATGGTGATTTTGTGTTTAATGTTTTAAGAAACTGCCAAACTGCTTTCCAATGTGGCCATACCGTTTTACGTTGCCACAAGCAATATATAAGGGTTCCAATTTCTACATATCCTCCGTAACACTTGTTATTATCTGTTTATTATTATCATTACAATCATCCTAACAGATGTGAAGTAGTACTTCACTGCGGTGTAGGTTTGATTTGCATGTCCCTAATGGCTAACGATGTCGAACAATCTTTTCATATGCTTTTTGGCCATTTGTGTATCTTCTTTGGACAAATATTTATTCAGCTCCTTTGTCCACTTTTTAATTGGGTTACTTGTCTTTTTTTTTTTTTGAGACAGAGTCTCACTGTATTGCCCGGGCTAGAGTGCCGTGGCGTCAGCCTAGCTCACAGCAACCTCACACTTCTGGGCTCAAGCGATCCTCCTGCCTCAGCCTCCCGAGTAGCTGGGACTACAGGCATGCGCCACCATGCCCGGCTAATTTTTTCTATATATTTTCAGTTGTCCAGTTAATTTCTTTCTATTTTTAGTAGAGACGGGGTCTCGCTCTTCCTCAGGCTGGTTTCGAACTCCTGAGCTCAAACAATCCGCCGGCCTCGGCCTCCCAGAGAGCTAGGATTACAGGCGTGAGCCACCATGCCCGGCCAGGTTACTTGTCTTTTTATTGTTAAGTTATAAGAGTTTGTTAAAAATAAATTCTGGATGCCAGTTCCTTACTAGATATATGATTTGAAAATATTTTCTCAGATTCTTTGGGTTGTCTTTTCACTTTCTTAGTGGTATTCTTTGAAGCATAAAAAGGTTTTAATTTTAATGAAGTCTAACTTATCCATTTTTCCTTTGCTGCTTGCACTTTTGGTATTGCATCTAAGAATACCGAGGTCACAAGGACTTACTCTTCAACTTTCTTCTGAATGAAATGCACTGTTAGCTCTCACATGGTCCATTTGGAATTAATTTTTGAGTATGGTATAAGGAAGGGAAACAACTTCATTCTTTTGCATGTGAATATTCAGTTGTTCCAGCATCCATTTGTTGAGAAGACTCTTCTTTCCCCATTGAATTATCTCAGCCCCCTTGTCAAAAATCAATTGACCATAAATACAAGGTTTATTTCTGAACTCTCAAATCTATTCCATTGATCTATATGTCTATCATAGACGAGTCCTATACTGTCTTGTTTACTAGAGCTTTGTAGTAAGTTTTGAAGTTGGAAAGTGTGTATCATCCAACTTTGTTTTCCTTTTTCAAGATTGTTTTGGCTGTTTTGGGTCCCTTGCATTCCAAATGAATTTTTGGATCAACTTGTCAATTTCTGAAAAAGAATCCACCTGGGATTTTAATTAGGATTGTATTGACTATGTAGATAATTTGGGGAAGTACTGCTATTTTAACGATGTTGTCTTCCAATCTATGAACATGGGATGTCTTTCCATTTATGTAGGTCTTTATTATTTCTAATGTTTTGTAGTTTTCAGAGCACAAAATAATTTTTTAGTTTTGCCCTTTTTTGTTAAATTGATTTTTAAATATTTTTTCTTTTTGATGCTATTATAAGTGGAGTTCTTTTATTAATTTCATTTTTGAATTGTTCATTTTTGGGTAGAGAAATATAATTGATTTCTGTATATTGATCTTATAACCTGCAAACTTGCTGAACTCATTTATTTGTTCTAATAGTTTATTAGTGGATTTTTCGGGATTTTACATATACAATCACGTCACCTACAAACAGAGAATTTTATTTCTTCCTTTCTAATCTGAGTTTCTTTGATCTCATTTTCTTGATTAATTGCCCGGCTAAAATCTCCAGTACAATATTCAACAAAAGTGGTAAGAGTGTACATCTTGTCTTCCCCCCACCCCCCGCCCGCCCCGAGACAGGGTTTTGCTCTGTCACCAGGACTAGAGTGCAGTGGCATCATCATAGTTCACTGCAACCTCAAACTCCTGGGCCCAAGGGATCCTCCTGCCTCAGCTTCCCAAGTAGCTGGGACTACAGGCATGCGTCACCATGCCCGGCTAATTTTTTTTCTATTTTTTTATAGAGACAGGGTCTTGAACTCCTGAGTTCAAGCGATCCTCCCGCCTCAGCCTCCAAAAGTGCTGGGATTACAGCGTGAGCCACCGTGCCTGGCCTATACCCTCGTCTTGTTCCTGATCTTAGGGGAAAGTGTCCAGCCTTTCACTATTAAGTGTGATGTTAGCTGTGGGTATTGTAGAGGCCCTTTATCACATTGAGGAATTCCCCTTCCAGTCCTAGTTTGTTGAGTGTTCTTATCATGAAACGGTGTTGGATTTTGTCCAATGCTTTTTCTGCCAACTATTGAGATAATCATGTGGGGCTTCCCCCTTATTTTTAAATTAAGATATAATTTAAATGCCATAAAATTAACCATTTTGAAGTACACAATTCAGTGGTTTTAAGTATATTTACAAAGTTATGCCACCATGGTCCCCATCTAATTCCACATTTTCATTTCCCCTAAAAGAAGCTCGGTATACCTTATCAGTCACTCCCAATTTTCTCTTTCCCCAAACCCTTGACAACCACAGTTCTGCTTTCTGTCTCTGTGGATGTACCTATTCTGGACATTTCATGTGAATGGAAACGTGCAATATGTTATCTTTTGTGTTTGGTTGGCTGCTTTCACCTAGCATCATGCTTTAAGGTTTATCCATTTTGTGACATGCATCAGTACTTCATTTCTTTTTATTGTTGAATAATAGGCTGTTATATGTTTACACCATGTTTTGTTTATCCATTCATTAGTGGATGGACATTTGGGTCGTGTTCCACTCTTTGGCTACTGTGACTAATGCTGTTACACACATTTGTGTATAAGTTTTTACATGAAATTATGTTTTCAATTCTCTTGGCAGAGTTCCACTGGGAGTGGAATTGCTGGTTCATATAGTAACTGTATGTTTACGTTTTTGAGGAACTGCCAAACTATTTTCCAAAGTGGCCAAACCATTTTAAATTCCTACTGGCAATGTACGACTGCTCCGATTTCTTAACATCCTCATCAAATCATGTATTTTTTCCTTTATTCTATTGATATGATGTATTACATTAACTCATTTTCTGATGCTAAACCAACTTTGCATTCCTGGGATAAATCACACTGCATTGTGGTGTATAATCCTCTTGTTACATTGCTGAATTTGATTTGCTAGTATTTTCTGAGGATTTTTGTGTCTATATTTGTAAGAGATATTTGTGTATTTTTAACGGGATGATGGTAAATATCAAACTGCCATGGAATTTCTCTTCCATTGAATACATTTAAAAGACTGATGTAACAACGTTATCTCCAAATGTCAATATCTACACCATGCCAGCAATTACACCTTTTACAAGTATTCAAACCCATGATGAAAATTTCAGATGTCACTTTAAAAATGTGTGAAGTGGGCCGGGCGCGGTGGCTCACGCCTAGCACTCTGGGAGGCCCAGGCGGGCGGATTGTTTGAGCTCAGGAGTTCGAGACCAGCCTGAGCAAGCGCGAGACCCCGTCTGTACTAAAAATAGAAAGAAATTAATCGGACAACTAAAACTATATAGAAAAACTTAGCTGGGCATGGTGGCACATGTCTGTAGTCCCAGCTACTTGGGAGGCTGAGGCAATAGGATCACTTGAGCCCACGAGTTTGAGATTGCTGTGAGCTGACGCCATGGCACTCTAGCCAGGCCAACAGAGTGACACTATGTCTCAAAAAAAAAAAAAAATGTGTGAAGTGGCATATAGTTTGTCAAAATTATTTTTGAAGGTACAGCAAGAGAAATGGTATGAAGATCACTGCTGCAGTCACTCTGGGGAGACATGGAGGGTTTTGAGCAGAAGAGTAACGTTATCTTTTAGTGTTTTACAAACCACAGCTGGGGACAGGGTGGAAGCTGGAGAGCAGTTAGAGGCCACTGTCACAATCCAGCCTGTGCGGTGGCATGGACCAGAGTACCGTGTAGGTGGTGAGAAGCGGTTAAATTTTAATGCATGTTGGCAGTAGCGCCAAAGGGTTTGCTGACGGATCTGATGTACCACGTGGGAAGAGAGAGAAAGAGAGAATATAACTCTAGCTACAGAGCTTCAGGCTGATCAACCTATCTACTAATCTCTAAACTCATCTCTAAAATGGGTTCGATAACACCCTTTGGCCCATAGAGCTGTTATTGTGAGGTTTAATGGAGATATAATACTCCTGAACTAAACAAGGCAGAGTGCCAGGCCACCTGGTAAAAGATTACAAACTTTAGCTATTTTATTGGATATCCCTCTTAGAAGCTGATCTTCTTGTCCCTGACGTTTTGTGTTTTATGAGTCTTTAGTATTTTGTCTTCTTTTGTTTTGACACTAAACTCTATCTTAATAAATAGCAAGAGTGAGTCTTATAGATCTTTGCATCCTCAGCTCACAGCCCAGTGCCCGGAACATGTATTCCTTAAATACCTGTTCCTATCTTCTTCTTGCCAAATCCCATCAATGTGATGTTCCAAAATCTGTTCCCTTTGGTCCCCCATTATCTCAAGTTCCAAATTCCTTAACCTTGCTATAAGGCCCTATTTTCCTCTCTTCCTCCCTTACTGCCTCCCAAACCCCCATCATCCATAAATGTAGATAATGGCATGTTCAACATTTATTTTAACACAGTTGAAAATGAAGCCTGGAGAGGCAGGACCCCAGGAGGTAACCCTGACTCTTCCCTCTGTTGTCCCAAGCTCTTGCTAGAAACTTGCATACCCCCCTCAGGCAAACAAAAGCCCTGCGGTTAACAGACGGTCGCTTTTGAAGGCAAGTTAGCAGAGCTCTCACTTACCACAATGCTTTGCAGTGTCCTATTCATCAGTCTGTCTCACTCCTCACCTCCCCGGGATCTAGCCCGGGAGAGCCTGTCATATAGCAGATGTTCAATAGCCATTCTCTAAGCACTGCTGGGTGCCAAAGGGAAATGTGATGAATTAGACTTGGAGATGGAGAAATGGAACATTGAGCAAGAAGTCAAAAAGGGTAGTTTAACTTGGGGCTTAAATTCAGGCTATGACGATAATTGCAAGACCTGGGAAAACTCATTTTTTACTTTTCTCAATTGCAAAATGGGCCTATTAATAGCAACTGTGATGACTTTCAAACTTTCAAACTTTTTTTTACTGGAACCCTCAGTTAGGTATATGTGATGAGAACACATACACACACACACACAACTGAAACACAAGGTCATGAAACAATACATACCTTCACTTCTAATGATGTTATTTTTATTTTAGCTTAATTCATTTTTTAAAAGGAATAATCATGACTGATCATATGGATTGTACAGCCCTCTTATGGCTTTGAATCCACAGTTTAGAAAATATTACCTTGGAGGGTTAAATGAGCTAATGCATACAAAGCGTCTGGACAAAGGAAGGCTCTTTAAATGGGAAACTTTGAAAGGTGCTATGGTAGAGGACCCTACGAAGTGAAGTAAGTGGGAGAGGTGTCAGTTAATTCTGCTGGCAAGTGGGAAGGAGGAAGGTTGAGGATGAATAAAATATAGAAAATACCACAACTGAAAAAATTTCAGTGCTGCTTAGAACCTTCTCAGCCCTCATCTTTGCATGTCTGGTTTCTTCTCATCCATCTCTGGGTTCTCATGTTAAATGCCCCGGCCCCCATGAAGCCCTCCCAGAACAATAGCTCCTGCCAACCTTCTTTTATCTTGCTGTATCTTAAATTACCCTGTTACTTCTCTCATAGAATTTTTCTTACCTGAAATCAATTCCTTATTTGCATATTTGTTGCCTGCTGTAACCCTTTCAGTTTGAGGACAGGAATCTTGTCTATCTTGCTTATAACTGTGTCCCTGATAAATACAGTGCCTAGCATGTTATGCGATAAATAATTCTTGAATGAATGAATGACCACCAGGAAATGAGCAAGAAGGCATTGTAATCAAATATAAATGCAATCAATCCCTTACAGATTTTGTTTTAAGTGACAGGTATTGGAGTTTATACTTTGCCTCGTTTATGATTCATGAAAGTTGGGTGATGACAAGAAGTAACCAAGACAGAAAAGCTTACTCTTATAAGGGGTTAGGTATCTAGGGTGCCATAATTAAGGAAATGCATTATTGGGGGTTCTAGTTGTTCTGTTCACATCTTATTTCCCTTTGAGATCCTTGAGGGCAGGGCCAGCTCGTTGCTTTCTGTTGCCCTGAAGGCAGTGGGCGCTCAAGCATCATTTGAGGAATGAAAAAAACCAAGCAGGGAACTAACCAGGAACATGTGAATGAACGACCTGGCTCCGACAGGTTGCAGTTCCTCCCCGGGGCAGGAGGCGGCGCCAGCGTTACGCCAGCCCGGCCGCCGGCAGTTCTTGGTCCCTCCGGCTGACCGTCCAACGCTCGGCCCCGCGGAGAGTGCAAGAGTTAGCCAATAGAAAACCGTCTTGGTTGGGCGGTCTGGCAAAAGTGCCCAATGAGCGTGGCGGATGTAGGGAAGGGGCGGTGCGACGGGGAGGGGCAGAGGGGAGCGGTTAGAGGTGGGAGTTGGCGCTGCGGGCCGGGCGGGGGCCGCAGAAGCTGCGATGCGGACGGGCCCGCGGCAGTGACCCGAACTGCTGCCCGACATGAACTCGCTGGAGCAGGCGGAAGGTAGGGTGGGCCCCCCGGGCCCGTCCCAGGTCTCCTCTCGGAAGCTGGCGGGGCTCCGGAGGGGCCGCAGTCGCGGAGACCCCGCCGGGGGAGAGGGGGCCGCGGAGGATGGAGTGACGGGGCCCGGAGCTTGGGGCCGCGGGGACCTGCCGAGGGGCGTCCGGACCTGGCCCGACGCCGAGGGCGGTGCGTCAGCTCCCTCCATTCCTCCCATCCCTGCTTAGACCGTGGAGCTGCTCTCCGGGTTTCGCTTTTATTTTCTGCTCATTGGCAAACACTTGCACGTCGTGCACTGTAGTGTGGTGGTTCATTTTATCTTCATTTTATTCTGGCAACCCCACAAGTTGTCTCCCCGATTCCTGCTGTGGTTTCCGGTAACTCGGGGTCAGGGCGTGCTTCTTGGTCTTTCAAAGTTTAAAACACACCGCTGTGGAAAGGATACTCCACCTCTCATTCAGAGGGAGCATCTTGGACGCCCCTGTTTTTTAGAACTAGGTGTCGGCGCTTCGATAGTGCCACGAAGATCACCTGTAACCCATTTGGAGGGAGGAAAGGGGAGTGTCCTTCCGCACCCACCCGTTATCAGCGTCAAGAAGTCTAGTAAGACCAGACAGTGGAGCCATTAATTAAATAAAGAGCTAGACACTAAGGTCGGGTAACTGCAGACAAATAGACCTCGAAGACTTTGGTAGTCGGTAATAATGTTGTTCTAATAGAACGTTTTTGGTTCCAACAGAATTAAAACTCGACCTGATTTTAATCCTTTTATTTGCAACCCCCAAAATTCTAGCTTTTGGCGCCGGCTGAGGTTGCTGCTGATTTTCCACATACCATTTTACGAAGCTTCTAAAAGTGAACCAGCCAGTTTCCTTATATGTGAAATTGGAATTAAAGAAACCTAATGTTTTTGTCAAGTGCTTAAAGCTGTCATAGTAAACGAAGTAAACAGTGCAGTGATACATGTAAGTTGGTGTGTAAGACCTGAAGCAGTTAGAGTATCTAAAATTTTGTCTTAATAGAGTCAAACTAGTTAAGAGTGGCTAATTAGAAAATTGAAATCTTTTTACCTAGATCTCAAGGCTTTTGAGAGGAGACTTACTGAATATATTCATTGTTTGCAACCTGCCACTGGACGTTGGAGAAGTAAGTTCCTGAATGTTTTTTAAGGAAAAATAAACTGATAGTTGATACTTTTTCCGTATATAGGAATGATTTGCTTTTTTAATAGAATTTTAGATTAACAAATGCTTACTTTTAGTAAACCATAAGATTTCTTTTGGTTTAGACAATTTTTATATTTATTTGACATTGTAACCAATGCATTATAAAGAAATTTTTAAGAAAATAAAATCATAACTGGTCTCTCTAAAAGAACAATCTATTTCTTGTAGTTGAATTTTTATTTTTCCATTAAAATACATAGACTTTAATTTTTATTAAACAAATTCCAACTTTGATAACACATAAAAATTTCAGTAGTCTGTTAAGCAGTTTTGCAATTTGCCTGCAAACTATACAATAAAGTTTTATTAAGAAAAATTATGTTAATGTATACTTGCAATGGTTATGAAATTACCTGTAGTTGATTTTTAACAAAGCATAATTGTGTTGCTTTGGAGCCTGATACAGAAAAGAAATTCACATTATCACTGTGTATTCATAAATATCATGAGTGCTTCAAATAGGATTTGAATGAATTGTGGTTACTGCCCCATGGAAATATATAAGAAATCTGGACAAACATGCAAGTGATGAGATCATCAAACAAAACACTTTGCTAACCTGCATTGGGACCAGTCTTAATTTCTTGGGTGTTCATTATTGAAATTTAATTCCTGCCAAGAAGGAAGTACAGTAGCACACATTGAGGACATATTTTATTTCAAAGTGTAACTCAGTATGCAGGAACAAAAGAGTACTATTGAAGTTGGGGGGAGGGTTGTTTGTTTTTTTGTGAGATAGAATCTCATTCTGTTGCCCAGGCTAGAGTGCAGTGGTATCATCATACCTCACTGCAACCTCAAGCTCCTGGGCGCAAGCGGTCCTCCTGCCTCAGCCTCCCAAGTAGCTGGGGCTACAGGCTTGTGCCACCATGCCCAGCTAATTTTTGTATTTTTAATGGAGACAGGATCTCGCTCTTGCTAAGGCTGGTCTCAAACTCCTGGCCTCAAACAATCCTCCTGTCTTGGCCTCCCAAAGTGGTAGGATTACAGGCATGAACCACTGTGCCCAGCCAGGGATCTTTTTCTGTGTCAAGATTTTTCGTGCAATTTTTATTAAATCAATTTGCAAAGGTTTTTTGTTGTTGTTGTTTTGTTTTTGTTTTTGTTTTTTGAGACAGAGTCTCATTCTGTTGCCCCAAGTGCCATAGCGTCAGCTTAGCTCACAGCAACCTCAGACTCCTGGGCTCAAGCAATCCTCCTGCCTCAGCTTCCAGAGTAGCTGAAACTACACACGTGCTCACCACAATTTCGGCTAATTTTTCTATTTTTAGTAGAGAGGGGGTCTCACTCTTGCTTA
>CAUYSK010023512.1:0-27870 GCA_963575035.1 Avahi laniger | reverse complement strand
TTAATTTCTTTCTATTTTTGGTAGAGATGGGGTCTCGCTCTTGCTCAGGCTGGTCTCGAACTCCTGAGCTCAGAACGATCCGCCCACCTCGGCCTCCCAGAGTGCTAGGATTACAGGCGTGAGCCACCGCGCCCGGCCATCCTTACTCTTAATATACCCTGTCCCCACTTACCAAGACAATACTTCTAACTAGCGTTCCTCACTTCAATCTCTTCTCCAATGATACCATTCATTTAAAACAGACTCTACTTTAAACAAGCAAAATGCTTTCATTCCATAATTCCCATCTCTGTGCTTTCTGACATGCTCTTCTCCCTAGCTGATATTCCTTTCCCTTTCTACCAATCTATACACACTTCTTTAAAAATTTATGTAAAAAAATATTTTGCCAAAAAGTTTTATTAATTAATCTAACCTTATTACAGACCATATTTTATGTCAGTTCAGTAACTCAAATATTTCATAATTAAGTACTCTTCAAATTGTGTCTTAGATCATGAGCTCCTTAGAGTAAGAACCATAACCTGTGCTCTCTGTATGTGCACTGCTACCTCTAATGAGATATTAAGTGAATGCTGTATATAATAACTAACCCAGTTAAAACAAGTGAAGATAGGGAGAAATACCACCATACAAACAAGATTTTTCCGAATACAAAAAATCAAATCTCCCAAAACTAAATTCAAATATAACATTCATTTTTGCCAAAACATGAATACACAGAACATACCCTTGAATGTATTTTTTCTACACACAGAAGTCTGTTCTTAAAGCTATAATTAAAAACATTATAATTGCTTCATACTTTTGATTTTCTAAATCTAGCCCAAAAAGCTACGTGTAAGTTTTACTATTTTAGAGCTAATAAACATATACTTTTTCAATGTCTAATTTTTAAACCAATTTTGCTTCAGCCTTGTATACCTCACAAAAGCTACAATAAAGTTGATAGATGAGGTTTTATTATTTTTTAATTTTTATTATTTATATGTTATTCAAGACAAGTATTAAAGTCCTTGGAGCAAGAGTATACTAAATAAACTTATTACAAATTCCAAAAGATAAAACTCCTGTATATAGAGTAAATATTTTCATTCATAAGCTCAAAAGAATTCAAAATCCAAATGTTAATGAGAAAGTCTTTTCATGTCTTCACCATTTATAAAACAAACCCATTTCTCAAAACTAGGTGTACTAGAATGTGAAGACACATATTTTTGTTATTATGTACTTTTTACACATTTATTATAGTACATATTTCAGAAAAAAATTCTTTCTCCCAAAAGTGCCAATTTAATATTGTTATACTACATAAGGTACTCATGAAAAATAATGCTATAACTATTAATTCCATTCGGAAAAAAACTGATTCAACTAGAAGTAAAAATCATACTCAATAATTCTACTTTAGGTTTCAGTTTATAAAGTCTCCTTCATGGGATTTAGTCACTCAAACTTTTGTGCAACTGTCCATAAAATAACATTCTAGCTATTTATACATGAACAAATATCAAAATCTTTCTGGTTGAGAGGTGAATACCTGCATACAGAAGTACACCTATAAACAGAAGTATACTTATTTATTCCTACCTCTACAATCACAATCAGATATATCCAAATACCTTATTAAGCAATCTGAAATGCCTGACCGCTAACTTACATAATGCCTGGAAGCTACTATTAAAAAGGCTCCAAAGGCATCTATATAAGGAGGCAATCCAAGACCTCCTCCACCTACTTCTTGGCTATATGTCTAGAGAATACTATAATGAAAGTGAGCCAGACAACTATGTTATCTGTGAAGGCAATTCAAATCTCTGCATTCTCAACAAATTTTCAAATCATAAAACTTTTAAAGGGATACTATTAATGAAGAACACTAAGAAGCACCTCTCCGATCTTGGCATAAATCACACTGCAAAAAAGGACCAAGAAAGACCACAGTACCAACTATCATTTGATTTACTTCCAAATTCACACGACAATGCCAAACAAGGGCAGAAAAGAGAGAGACAGATTTAAGCATCAATTCTCACTGCCCTTGCAAAGGAGGACAAATATGCCATAAGTAAGTTCAGAAACAAAATTAATTTATGGTGATAGAGGTCAGAACAGTGGTTACTTCTGCAAGGGAGAATTAATAGAAGGGCACGAGGCACCTTTTTCAGTCCGGAAAATGTTTTGTATCTTGATCTGGATAGAAGTTACCTGGGTGTACGTACATGTAAAAATTCATCAAGTTTCATAAGATTTGTACACTTCACTTTATGTAAATTATACCTAAATAAACTGTTTAAAAACAAGTCATCAATAATGGCCAAATCTAAAACACTTTTCTCAATTTTCATCCTTCTTTACCAATCTCCATCATATTGCTAACAGAACATCAATATTCCCTAAGTGGAACTCTTTCTCCTTTGAAGACCCAAAAGGCTTTGTTAGTGTATTTTTGCCAGCATTTTTTTGTATTCTGTGTCATATTCATTCTCCTGTAAATTCAATATTCATCAAGTACTCACATACAAGACATGAATTAGGCATCCTCCAATATATAATCTCTCTCTTTCTCTCTCTCTCATACTCTACCCCCACAAATCAAATTCCCTGAACTGGATTCCAGCCACTCTATTATTAATACCTAGTTTCAAATTATATCTCCTGCTGTAATTCCCATCATTTCTTTACAGGAATATCCTTCTCAAGCGTTCTCTTTGCTCAGCCATCCTTTAAGATTCAGTTCAATTTCTACTTTATTCTTTCTCCATACCCCTATAGGACTTACTATCTATACCTGCAACTGTCCTAGACAGTAACCGTATGCGGCTACAGAGTATCTGAAGTCTGGCTAGTCTGAACTAAGACATGACTTAAGTATGTAATACTATCAGATTTTGAAGACTTTGGTATGGAAAAAAAGAACATAAAATATTTCAATCATGTTCACATGTTGAAATAATTTTTGGATATACTGGGTTAAAAAAATATATTAATAAAATTTTACCTTTTTTTGATGTGGCTACAGAAAATTTAAAATTACATTTGTGGCTCAACTTATATTTCTATTGGGCAATGCTGACCTATACAATCTATTTACAAATGCCACACAAATGACCTTTTTCTTTATTTTTTGTTGATAAATAAAAACTTTATACATTTATGGTATAAAACATGTTTTAAATATGTATACATTGTGAAATGGCTAAATCATGCTAATTAATATATGTATTAACTCACATACTTATCATTTTTTTGTGCTGTGAACATTTAAAATATACATCTTTGTACTTTTCAAGTATACAATATTAACTATAGTCACTATGTCACACAAATTCTCTTTATAAATGTCATCCTCCCAATAAGAATGTAAGGATTCAATATTAAGTGATTTTTTCTTTTATAAATTAAATATTGTACTAGGAATTACTAATAGTAACTAGGATATAAGTGCCCACTTAATTTTAATATCATTTTAAGATCTTTAATAAGGAAGCTTAAGGCATTTCAAAGTATAAAAATATGGAAAAAGTTATTTTCAGATGGTCATAAACTGAATGTCATCTACATTTTACTTATGTTCAATTTTGTGTTAAATGTCCCACCAGAAAGGATAGATGGCATGATTAAACCTGTAGCAATCCTAATCCCATAGAGCAGTGGTCCTCAGCCTTTTTGGTACCAGGGACTGCTTTCAAGGAAGACAATTTTCCATGGGGTAGGGGAGCAGTTTCAGGATGATTCAAATGCATTACATTTATCGTGCAGTCAAACCTCTCTGCTAATGATAATCTATCTGTATTTGTAGCCACTCCCCGGTGCTAGCACTACCACCTCAGCTCCATCTCAGATCATCAGGCATTAGAGTCTCACAAGGAGCATGCAACCTAGATCCCTTGCATGTGCAGTTTACAGTACAGTTGGTGCTCCTGTGAGAATCTAATCCTGCTACTGATCTGATAGGAAGCAGAGTTTATGTGGTGATGTGAGCAACAGGGAGCGGCTGTAAATACAGATGAAGCTTCACTCACTGGCCCGCTGCTCACTTCCTATTGTGTGGCCCAGTTCCTAACAGGTCACAGACTGGTACCGATCTGCACCCAGGGTTTCGGGATGGCAGCCACAGAGTATTAGTTCTGATTAATTTGATTTTTTTTCATCTTAGTCACTCAGTAAAGAAAAAGGCAGCTTCCATTTTGGCCAATATCACTGTACCAATGTCCAGCAGACAAGACAAAGAGCCTTTATATGGTGGTATGAATAGACAATGTGGGTAATAAGACACCACTTGAAATAAGGGTAGGCAGAAAAATGCTTTTATAATGTTCAGTTTTAAAACGAGGAGATAAAACTTACAAAATGTATAACAACCAGGTAAAAGGAAAGATATATAGGAAGGACAGGAAGGCAGAATAGAAAGGTCTCACTGCTAGACTGTTCTCAAGATATGCTGAGGTTTAAACCTCCATTATTCACTATCTATAGAATCTATATGACCTGAATCTCAGTTTGTTTCTTCACATGTAAACTGGGAATATATACATCACAGGATTATTAAAAGGGGCATATAGATGCTTAATTAATGTCAGTGTCATCTCCCTTCCCTTTAATACCAATGATTATATCATGATGATAAGATTACGGTGACTTTCCTGCCCTTCATTTTTCAAACTGCTGAAAATATTTTTCAAGCATAAATGAAAAACTTCTAATTTTCACACTAGCACCCCTCCTCATGTGAACTTAAAAGTATTTTTACTAGCCGCCTTTTACAATTTTGTCTAAACATTTAAAATTTGTGTTTGTGGTGGAAGGAAATAGGTGGTAAAAAGAAAATTAAAGAGGGAAATGATCACTTTAACACTATACCAGCAAAGACATATACAAAATAAAGTGTGGAGAGAAAAACAGCAAAAGAAAATGCTGTCTGGGGAAATTCCCAACTTATACAAGGAAAAGATCACATTTCCCCCCTCAACCTTGCTGCTATGATAGCCACTTCTCACTCTCATCTTGGATTTGTATGTACATTACATATAAATGCACATAGCCACTTACCCTCTTCTCTCTACTAATGGTCAACATCACCCTCACAGTCAAAAATTTAAAGGAGAGTGAAGAAATTCAGGGAATTGTAACGAGGACAAATCAACGCACTGGTTGGGAAATAACAAAATAATATAATAACAAAATGCACTCATTCCCAAGTGCATCTACTCATCAGCTGACAGTCGTAACAGGGAATGCATTCCTGAAATATTTAACCTGGTTATAAGGTCTTGCTGTTAGAATCAGAGAAGGTACATTTTGAGAACTGCCTCTCACTTCCTTTATAACAACCTTGTTTTTATAAACATGGCCTAAAAATGGACATTAGCAAAAGTATACAACTCCAAATCACTCACAGGTGAAAATTTCAAGTTATCACTGAAAGAATTAAACAATGGTAATAAGTATTCTTATTCTAACAGATAACACTTACCCAGCATTCACCGTATGCCAGAAAGCTATAGACTTTACGTGAATTACATAATGTAAACCTTAAACCTCTATGAAAATGGTAATTATTATTAAATCTACTTGCATAGTGGTCACACAGCTAAATTAGAACCCTGTCAGTCTTTCTTGAAGGCTTACACTTTTAAACCTTATCGCATCCTGCCTCTTTATATATGCATAATTACAAATGCGACTGTAATTCTGTATGTGTGTGTACATACACACATGTGTAAAATATTCAGTGAGTCAGTAGTAAGCAAGAAGCAATTAATTTCAACTTTGTCAAGACTTCTATCTACCATCAAAAACCATTCAACAATAAATTGGGAATCAACCCCCATCCCCAATAAACAGTGCTCTGAAAGTACTAGTTATACAGTCAAGCATCACTTAACCATGGGGATACATTCTGAGAAATAACATCATTAGGTGATATGGTAGTTGTGCAAACATCACAGAGTGTACTGACACAAACCTACATGGTAAAGCTTACTATACACCTAAGGTACATGGTATAGCTTATTGCTGCTCCTAGGCTATAACATGCTCCTGTATAGCATGTTACTGTACTGAATGCATAGGCAACTGTAACACAATGGTAAGTATTTGGGCATCCAAACACAGGAAAGGTACAGTAAAAATATGGTATTATAATCTCATGGGACCATCATTGTATATGCAGTCCACTGTTGACCTAATTATGTAGTACATGACTATATTTAACATCTTTGTCATGAAACTAATGAAAAAGATAATTACAATTAAAATGATAAACACCAAGAAAGGATTAAAATATTAATCTTTTTTTAGAAATTAGGTAAATAATTGATAGACTACAGAAAAACATGCTTTGAAAACTATGAAGTACTTTAATCCTAACACTTTATTAGGTGTTGTTTTAATTTTCAATTGTCTATTTGGCTCACATTTACATTTCTAGAGTCTGTATAAAAAGTTTTTTTTAAAGTTGTATTTTCAATTTAAATGAATGATCTACATACCAAAATGCCTAATATATAAAATCTGTATTTATCACTCTAACCAACTTCAATTCTTCCACAATCTAGACTAACAGAATTAAATTTCAAGAGAAAAAAAATCACTTATCTAAAATTTTATCTGTGAGATCCCAGTTCCAAGAATCCCAAATGAAATGAGAAGGCTACATCTTGCAGACAGAAGAAGTAGAGCAAAGATTAGTAGAGGGAGAGTAGAAAGGAAATCTCTTAAGTGCTAACTTTAATCCAGTCTCATTTTCCCCCAAGAGAAAATCCAGTCTCATTTTCCTCCAAGAGAAGTGCGCTGCGACTGCTTCTGCCCTGGCAGGTTCTTCCTCCTCTTCCTCTTGATATTCTCTGCTTTTTTCCTCTTGGAAAGTTATCTCACAGGACTTTCTGTTTTTCTTCCTAATATTTCTCAATTGTCAACGGATTTCTTATCTCGAATTTAAAAGAACAAAAACATACTAACTCTCCATAATCACGTAAGAGATCCTAGTTCCAAAAGGATGGTAATTCCAGTTAACTTTGGCAGATTTGAGAAAAAATTAAAGGGTGGAGCAACTGAGACCTTAGAGATGAGGAAAAACACTTTTTTCATGGGAACTTCATCACCCTGAAGAAAAACTCAACGTATTTGGTGTTCTACTACCCTCTGGGTCTCATGTGATCTTTATGTTTGGTTTTTTTTTCCAAGAGTGGGAAGAGGAGAAATACTTTAGCCAACCAGCAGGGTGAGCTAGTGCTAGAATCAGTTTGATCATTCTCAAGTCCCTCAAAACTCAGTTGTGCAAATGGCTTGCACTATCAAAGCAGCTATTTCTCTCTAATAAATCTGCATCAAAAACACCACTTCTAGACCTACTTCAGTCAATCCTGTATTTCATAATGTTGTTCAATATTTATAGATTCTCCATGTACAAAAGAGGCATTCTCTATATCAGAGGGATTAATAACCAATAAATGTAAAAGCATTTAAAACTAATTTAAATATGTATCTTAAGTATTACAGCATCCATTCTTCATTCTCATATTTTGCAATGCTATCAACTTAAAAAATGCAAAAAACACTTTTTTTTAAAGGACTACTAAAATTAGTGCTTTGCAAAAGTAGGGCTAGATAATTCAACAAGGCAATTTCTACATTTGCCGCAAGCTGTAACCGCCTAAAGATCTAAATAAAAAGCATTCCTACAAGAATAAAATTCACTCTTTTCCTTCCAAAATCACATCCTAAGAGTCTAAATAAGTAACCCTAAACAAGTATTAATAATAGTGTATCTGGGATGATAGAAAGATGAACTTGACCTTTCTCTAAATTGCAGATATCCCCATCACTTCTAAGACTCTCTTTGAGTTTTTCTTTTCCCCTCCTGCTACCCATTACAGTCTCAATTCAACCAAACTTTCCCTCTTATAACATGAATGACAAATTAAAACTGGAAAATGTTTAAGGTATGCAAGTGACAGAGTCACTTTATAACTACAAATAACCTGACAGTGACTCTAATTTTATCACAAAACTAAAGTGAATCAAATCCACTCATTTACATAGTGTTGAAAATTATGAAATAGCTTATAATTTCTTAGAAAATTCAATAATTTGAAAGCACCTTAAATGACTCATAAAAACTTTAAAACCTTAAAACAATTTAACTTGTTGCTAAATTTGACATCCAAAGAAGTTAAAGACCACTGGTAGGATCCCACCATAAATGATTTTACTACTTATTGAATTTTATAACAGAATATACGGATCTACTCAGGAGTAGCAGTAGTTACTAGTCTTAAAAAGTTGTTTTAAACAAAAGAAACATTCTGAGTGTCATGTTCATTTACCCAACCAAAACACTATTACAAAAAAAAAAGGCACTAGCTTGTTGGTTTTCAGCATGTACCTCATTTCTTTTCTTATGTAATAACTGGCAATAATTGGCAGTTATTTCAAACTTTCCAAGAAGTTTATCAAGTACCTAGTTGTTGTTTCTTTTAACTTTTCAATTTCTGGGTCAAAGACAGCTTTTGGAAAATCACAAAATTCAAAAGCAACATTGCTCTGAAATCATCTGAAATGTCTGTATGTGTGTATGAATTTGTTTCACTGTAAGTCACTTTAAAAACTAAGTCACCATATAACATTAAAGAAAATGAGAGTTAAAAATGAGTTAAAAAGAAAAGTTTTTAACTTACTGTCACAGATGTTCTCATAAATATAATAATATTTAATTAATAAGTATTCTCAATAACACTCCTTGTTTTTCTTTTTTAATCATTATTAGTTGCCGATATTCATCTTATCATCCTAGCAATATGAAAAATGAAAACAGCAGTGGGGTCAAAGCTAAAAGACAATTTTCTATTACGCCACTAACCTAATCATCTGTTCCTCCATGTATTGTAAAAGATGGGTTAAGGGTAGTTGTTCTTTGAGATTCCTTCCACTGTGAAACTGTATAATCCAGTAATATGGTATGCTAATGTTAATATAGCTTCTATTCATTAATACAAGATTGTTTTCTATTAGAAGAAAAGCTAAAAAGGGGAAAATATATATATGAAAAGAAACAAGGAAAATGAAAGTTTTAAGTAATGTTGGAAAGTTCAAATTTCAATTCGAACACAGAGATCTAAATAAAGTGAGTGATCTAAATGTGTCTGAATATCCCTTCAATCAATTAATTCTGTTGTTAATGGCAAACGCAAAACATTAGCTGCTTCAAAATCTTGTACTACTGAGTTAATCCCAACACAAAGTATGATGTTAAGTGCAGTAAAACTTTAAATTGTTAGAAATTCTAACACACCACGACTTTTTAACAGCAATATACATACTACTACATTAATACTAATCAAGCCTTTATGTTTCACCTATTAAAATGTCTAAGCTAAATTATAACCTCATTATAAAAACTAGTTTTTTCATGGCAAACCTACCAAAATGCAATGTTGCTGCCATCAAGTTCCCTGGATACTTACAAATGGCACTAAAGGCAAACAGCATTTCCTTTGAGGAACTTCAGTTGCCTTATTTTTTGAAATGCTTTCCTTCTTGTGGGACCAAAAAGTGTAAAGCAAACTAGTGCAGGGAGGGAATACATGATTAAGGCAAATCTAATCTATCATCCAGATGCAACAGGGTGGTATTAGTCAGGACTGGTCAGAATAGGTGAAGGTGTTTTGGTATTTCTGCTGAAATTATTAACTTGGTACAAAACAGGATCATCATTCAGGCTTCCAATTGTGTTTATCCCCTTGTTAAGTTTAATGATCACACAAAATCTTAAATCTAAATATTAAAGTTTCATAACAATTATATTTAAGTCAATATTAAACAGTTCAAGAAAACTTTTCCACTAACGCTGCTAAACCATAGATGGATCCCAATAAGACAGTCGTCTGTGGAAGTCTCAAGAAACCTTTAGCTCCACCACCTAAGTTTCCAATCACTGAGAAGGGTCTGGGGCAACTCGTCTTGAAGTTCACGGGAGTAGTGGAGCACACCTGCTTTCCTCTGGCAGAGGTTAAGCTCCCAGGGACACACAGGCCAGGGAATCAGACCTGAAGGGGCAAAAAGCTTTAGCTGGACACCCACCAAGCCCTTGGCAACCCAAACACTTCGAGCGATTTACCTCTTGCGGTTACTTCGCAGGCACCTAGCGGCATAAGATCTTGCAGAACAGAGGGAGGGGAGGGTTATGCGGTCCTGTCCCAAATAAGGGGAGGGGTGTGTACAGTTAATGCCAGCCGGCGCTTGGGGCCGAGACCGAGCAGCCTAGACGAGAGGGGTTGGTGACTGCTCTCGGACCGCCCCGTTACTCAGTGCAATGCAATGGCGACCGCCAGGCTCCCCAAGCCGCCTGATCTCGGCCCCTTCCCCCTACTGCTCAGTGGCTGCTCAGCTTCATGTGACTAAACAAAACCCCCAAGTCTAGTGCCCAGCTCAGCCCCTTTGTGTCCGCTACCGGATCCTCCGACGCCGCGGCGGAAAGCCCCCCCGCTTCGGTCCCCCGCCGAGTCCCGCCCCGCGGCGGCGGCCGCCGCTCACCTCAGGCTCCGCGGCCCCCCGCGACCGCCGCGGCCGCCGCCTCCCCGAACCCGGGGCCCGGGCTCCTTGTGTAGCACCAACTCCGCCTCCTCGGCCGCCGCCGCCATCTTAGCCTGTGCGGCAAAATGCGTCCTTTTGGATGGTTGGGACCCAGCCTAGGGCGTAGCTCCCCGGGCCCAAGCGCCGGAGGCCGGGTCCCCCAAGTTCTAACGCCACCCTTAGTCCCGCGGCCGCCACAGCCCAGAGGCCCGAAACCCACTCGGGTACCAGCGAATCCGACCAAATTACCCCTGAAACTCACAGTTTGGTGCCGTGTGCGTCAAACCGGGGCGACGTTGGGAGCGCGCGGCGTCCCCGCGTCACACGCCGCTCTGTACGCTACTCAGCTCCAACAGCCCCCCTCCGCTCCCCGCTTTTCGCCTCCGGCCCCGGTTCCCACGGCGCAGGCGCGCTGCTTTCCCGCCTCTGCTGGACCGCGGGCCGTGGGGTGGCCGGCGAGGAGCTCCAGGGCAGCCTCGCGCTGGTGGAGCGTCTGGGCCTATTAAACAAACGGGGGCAGCAGAAACAGTGCTCCACTGTTCTCGGGTGCCAGAAACCAAACAAGGTCACCTCCCCCAGCGCTGACCTAATCGCTCCCAAGGAGGTTCCCGCCCCAAAGTAGGCACGCTCCAAATATGGTGGTGCCCAAACTCTGCAGGACCCAAACACTAAACATGCCTAGGCCCTTTAAGGTGGAGCAGGCCCATGTTTGATTTCCACAATCAGTGACGTGCCAAAATCTTTTATCTTCCAACTGTTGAGGAGAACAGCTAAAAAATGCAATATTTACCAGTCATAACTGTGGAGTAATGGCAGAGGAAGACTTTGGGATCTTAAGGGGACCAATTATTGGGAGATGCTTGATGGCCAGGCAAAGCATCAAATGTGGCGTCTCCATTACTCGGACAGCCTACCCTAAAAGGTGCCCTGGGTTTGCTCCAGTTTGATTCTGTGAGGATACTTTCTCCCTGCGTTACTGAATATGTCGTGGTTCTACAAATTCAAGTTATATAAGAAACAATTAAGATGCTGGTTAACCCTTTAGCAAATCAATAGGTCCCAAGAGGGTTCTGGAAATTTTTTTAATAAGCATTCGCCACAGGATCCTGAGGGCAGAGAAACTCTGATTAGGGGCTAATCCTTTTGCTTTTTAACTGAGTACACAAGAAACTGCTGACATGTGTAAGATGAATCAAAAGTTCCTAAAGGAATGTACTAGTTCTGCCTCAATAAGTTCTTTGCTTTCTCTGAACCTCTGTTTACTCATAAAAAAAATAAAAACATTTTCAATAGTTGAGCAACTATCATAAACTGTGTTCCTCCAAACCCTGAAGATGTTATTAGCATTTAGAAGAATAACACCATAATTGCATTTATTTGACAAGAATGAGAAACATTCTTTTTCCTGTAAAATGGTGCCTTCATCATCAGCAAACGTGGATTCTAAGCAACAGATATTTGATAAATACTTACAGTAATTGCTTCATTACCTAATAATAATAGCTGACACTTTGAGTGCTTACTATGTACTAGGCATTATTCCAACTCATTGAATTTCATTACAAACTAATGAGGCAAAGAGAGATTGAGTAAAACCTCTCAAAGTCACACAGTTCTTTGGAATCTTTCAAAATGCAAATCTTCCTTCTTCATTTACACAAACAGGTAAACAATAAAATATAAATGTGTATATATTTGCAGCCAATGGAGGGGTGCCCTTTGGATCATTTCTTTTGCGGAATCTATTAAAATTTGACATTCTCAGTTTACGACTGGACTTAGAACAAATAAAAATATTGTGCACTATGGAAATTCTCACATTATATATATATCACTACAAAAGAAGTTATCAACAAATAATTGTTGTGAATGTACACAGCTGACTGATGTGCAGACACATCATACCCCAAGCAGATAAAATCACTCAGAATTCAGTCTCGGTAATGGGGAATTTGTGTCACCAATGAAGCTGTTTTGTGCATTAGAACTTGGCAACTGAACTGTAATACTGTATAATTAATAGTAATAGCAATTATAATAGTAGAAGCAGTAATAGTTGATGAAACTCTTTATAAACAAAATAGATCTCAAAAGCTGTCCATGAATGGGAGAAAACAGTAAGAAAGCTTGAAAAAGGTAATGCAAAAAGATTAAAAAAATGCAGGCAACTGGGAAAATCCAAGGACCAGTTATGTGGCTCAATGTCAAAATATTCAAAGACATTAAAAGGAAATTGCAGCTGAGAATAAAAATCAAGATGCAGAAAACAGTTTGACCCTGGGAGAAAATTCACAAAGCACATCTACTCACTGTGAATAAAATGATGCTTTGATAAATACATCTGATGAAGAATCTTTTAAAAGAAGAAAAGGAAGGAAAAGCAAGACATGGCTACTGTTAAGATGTTAAAATCTGACCATATTAGCACAGTGTTTGAATCCATTAGTTATTCCCAGTGAATAGAATTACCTAATAAAAGATATTAAGTAAGCTGTGGTCTCAAATAACAAAAACGCAATTCATTGTTAAATAATAATAATAAAAACATAATTCTCCTCATTCTGATGTTTATTAATTCCAGGCAAAAAGAAAAAAAAGAAACATTAGTTAGCCTACTATCCTAGTAATGAAGTCAAATCAAGTTTTGGATTTTCCTTAGGATCTCACCAGTTTTGGACCCACCTTTTGGTACCAAAACTGTAAGGCAGGTCATTTTTGTGGAACTACAAGTAGTTCAGTATGTTTATTCATTGGAATGGGGATAGGGAGGTTATCTGGAGCAGAGAGAGATGAAGAAGTAAACAGAAACCAAGTTTTATATTTATTCTTGTCCCACCCTGAACCCCAACACAGAGCCTTACACATAGCAGGTATGCAATAAAAAATTTCATTCAATTCAATCAACATTCACTGATTGCTTACTCTGTGCAAGACACTGTGATAGGCACTGTCAGAAACAAGATGAATAAGACAGTTCCTTGCAGATATTCGATAAATAGTGTTGAATGAATGAGGAGCCTTTGTAGTTCAATGAACAAACTAGACAAAAATATACAACCAACCGTCAATTTACCAGGCAATGGGGGAAATGAGGAAATAGATAATAAAGATCTCAAAATCAAAGTTAAAACAAAACCACATAAAACATGGTACAAAATAGGTTTAGTATACACATATTTACTAAAAATTGTATCTAATATTTAGGAAGACATTTACTATCCTACTCATCAGCATATCATTGTTTAGGGCCCCTTGGAGGATGCAAAGGTAAACAGAACACACCCAGCACTCAAATATCTCATAGTGGAATAGATCAAAAGTCACATGTGCCATTTGCATGTTAAAGTTAACAAAGAAAAGTCAGCTTATTACTCAACTAGTTCCTCACCTAGTAATGATAATACTCTGGAGTCATTTTCCTCCAGGGTTTGGCTCTTAGCTTCACAGATTGAGAATCAGCTGAACCAGAGTTGATCAAGTTCAGATAGATGAAATGTATAAGAGACTAATGGATAAATCACATGCAAACATATTAATTTATAGTAAATTTCACTGCCAAGCATAATGGAATACTCAGGCAGACTGGTCAACACATTCCCTCCCTGTGGAGAAGGGTGTAGAAGACCAAATTTCTTGCTTAACAAGCATAGAATTAGGCCGGCCGTGGTGGCTCACGCCTGTAATCCCAGCACTCTGGGAGGCCGAGGCGGGCGGATTGTTTGAGCTCAGGAGTTCGAGACTGGCCTGAGCAAGAGCGAGACCCCGTCTCTACTAAAAATAGAAAGAAATTAATCGGACAACTAAAAATATATAGAAAAAATTAGCCAGGCATGGTGGCGCATGCCTGTAGTCCCAGATACTCCGGAGGCTGAGGCAGGAGGATTGCTTGAGCCCAGGAGTTTGAGGTTGCTGTGAGCTAGGCTGACGGCATGGCACTCACTCTAGCCAGGGCAACAGAGTGAGATTTTGTCTCAGAAAAAAAAAAAATAAGCATAGAATTAGATGAATATGATTTCAACAGATGGTGTCATGAAACTTTGATAGCAAACTGTACTCTGCCATGAAGATGTACCTGTCAAGGAACTTGAACTGTTAGTCTGTTCTCATCAGGGTAATAAATAACTTAGTTTCCTTAAAGATATATAACAACTTACCACAAAAAGAGGAAGTATTTGTAACTGATACTTCATCAATTCTACGACACTTTTAAAAAAATGTCGTAACGTCTCTGAAATCCAGTAGTGTCTTACAAATCATAGTTTGTAATTGATGATTTTTTTCTTTCTTAGGGGTTTATGAAATAATGACACACCTTTCAGTGATATATTAGAATCAATGGAATACAATAACTGCCTGACATTTTTTAAAACTCTCCCAACTCTGTTTTGGTAAGTTGACTTTCATAAACTTTAGTAGTTGCTCCACTACGTCATTACTCAGATTATGTTGTCAAGCTTTACTCTCCTCAGTTCATGCTCTGATCATGCTATCGTAATTGATCTAAGTAAGGGATACAGAACACCGGAGGATAGTTCAGCTGCAAGTGCATTCTTTGCTTCTGAAGTAACCCAGACTTCGCTGGGTTTTGTCACCACTTTTTACTGCAGGACCCTAAAAACCCCTGCAGTCTCTTAAGGGATTTGCATTTGTACTCAGGAATAGGTCCTACTAGCTACCTCATTCCTTCCCTGATTTGGCAAGATATCTGCAAAGGCTACGAGTGAGGCTTCTGCTGGAAACAACTGCCTCTCACACGATGCCGCCATATTTTGCCAGGCACCTCCATATCCATAGTTGACAATCTGGAATACACATGGTACTAAGCTAGTGTAAGCTTTTATTTTTATGAGCTATTTTGTAAATATTTACTATGTGTCAGACCCTATCCTAGTCACAGCAGAGACTACAGTGAAAAATCCATAGGGCCACTACGTAAAATTGTGGAATTTGTGCATTGTAAGTAGGTAGCAAGCAGGTGAATGGAGGCTGAATCCATCCATAGGAAAGGGTGCCATTTTCTTCCCACAAAGGTGCCCTTCTGTGTAAAGCAATCCTTGTGCCCATGAACCTGCATCAGCCTATTTTTAATTTTTCTGCCCAGAGAGTTACCTTTCTCAGTTCCTCTGCCCAGTGAGGGTCTTTCTCTAATTCCTCTTCCCTACTTCACACAGAGGGAATTAATTGACTATTGGGCCCTAAGTACTCAGTCTCTATCCTCAAGGAGCTTACAGTCTAATGGAGGGAGATAAACAGAGAAAAAGATTCTTGTGATACATGTGATAAGTGTAAAATAGGAGTAAACACCCAGCAAGACCTTGGGAACACCAAGGGGTAGGACCTAACCCAGTCTAGGGGACTAGAGAAGCCTCTTGGAGGAGGCTCTTTCTACCTGGAACCGTCTTCCCACTCCTTCACCTGGGCTAATTCCTACTCACTCTTCAAGTTTCAGTTAAATATCCCTCCCTCAAAGAGTCTTTCCCTCACCCCCTCACTTCATACTCACGTAGCACTCTATGCTTCCCCTTTTGTTACATTCATCCCATGTGTACAGTAAATCCACTATAACTGAGCAAATGGGGTCCAAAAATTCAATGTTACAAATTTCAAAGTCTTATTATTATGAGGCTAATGAAATGGCTGAAGTGACCCTGGTCTCGGTGCGTGTGGAGCAGTCTGCTGGTACTTGACTTCTCCAGCTTAAATGGACTGGGGCTGATTCTAGGTTCTCTGACTAGCTGGGAATTCCAGAATGGTAGCACTCATTCCAGGAATCTCCAGGTTTCTTGACACCCATTTAATCTGCCTAATCCAGGAAGATTGGGTTGGGAGAGTACTGGGAATGCAGGGTCCCACTTCCCCCATTTCACTTTGCCTTCCCCTCCAAGATAAGAACTTTAGCCCACCACATTTGAAATGGGAACCAGGACAGGATTGATGGCCAGATGTATTTTGATTGGTTTTGCATTATCAGGGAACATAATTTCACTGTATGCTGTTTTCTACATGACTGTACATGTGGATTTTACTCTACATACTTGTTTAATGTCCACCTCCTCCTCTAGACTATGCATTACCTGAGGACAAGGCCCATGTTAGTCTTGTTCATGAGTTGTTCCTCACTCACAGTGCAGTCCTTAGCTCATCTTAGCTGCTTAATAGACATTTGTGGAATTGAATTGGTATTATATCTAAGCCAAGATCTAAAAGACTTTTAAAAGCTAGCTGAAGGGAAAGAGGCGGGGGAAAGGAATTCTTTGTAGATGGAGAAACATAAAAAAAGTCTAATAATAAGTATGAGAGAATATGGCACGTTTGGGGAACAGTAAGTAATTCACATGGCTAGAGTATAGCACGGGCAAGTGTGGAGAGTGCTAAGAAATGAAACTGGAAGGAGAAGCCGAAGTTGGATCGCAAAGGACAAGGAACTTGGACTTTATCCTAAAGGCAATGGGAAATTACTGATGGCTTTTTAAAAGGAAATTATATAATCAAATTTGCATTTTGGAAAGATATACAATTTACTGAAGGAGGTAAAACTGGACACAGAAGAAAAGTAGGATGTTGTCAGTATAGAGCTGGTGCTTGCATAACCATAGTGTATGTTAAAGGAAACTTCCCTGCTGTCAGCCTACATGGAGTAGTCCTCAGCAGCCCTGCTTTGTACTCTGCAAGCCTGCTCACCCCAGCTCTCAGCCGTAGCTGACTGGACAACGTATGGGTACCTGACACAAGGAAAACTGATTTGTAGGCTGGCAAGTGGTCTGTGACATGACTGGCATGGAAAACAGTGATCAAGACAGTGTGGTATTGGCATTAAGATAGATAAATAGACAAATAAAAGAGAATAGAGGGTTCAAAAGTGGATCTACAAATATGTGGTGGTCAATTAATTTTCAGCAAAAGTGCAAAGACAATTCAATGGAGAAAGGATAGTCTTTTCAGCAAATGTTACTGGAAAAAATAAATATCCATATGCAAAAAATTGAAACTTGATTCATCTATAAAAGTTAACTCAAAATGAAGCATAGACCTAATCTAAAACATAATCTGAAAAACTTTTAGGAGACAATCTTTGTAAGCTTGGGTTAGGCAAAGATTATTTTACATATGACACCAAAAACAAATTCCATAAAAGAAAAAAAATTGATAAAATGGACTTCATTGAATTAAGAATTTTTTTTTCTTTTTTTTTTTTTTTGAGATAGAGTCTTACTCTGTCGCCCAGGCTAGAGTGCAGTGGCATGATCATAACTCACTGCAACCTCAAACTCCTGGGCTTGAGCAATCCTCCTGCCTCAACCTCCTGAGTAGCTGGGGCTACAGGCACACACCACCATGCCCAGCTAATTTTTCTATTATTCATAGAGACAGGGTCTCGCTCTCACTCAGACTGGTCTTAAACTCTTGAGCTCAAGCAGTTCTCCCATCTCAGTCTCCAAGAGTGCTAGAATTACAAGTGTGAGTCACTGCTTCTGGCCCCAGATTAAGAACTTTTGTTCTTTGAAACACTCTGTTAAGAAAATGAGAGGGCAATCCCAGGCTGGGAAAAAAATGTTTGCAAATCACACAACTGATAAAGGGCTTGTATCCATAATATATAAAGAATTCTCAAAATGCAATAAGTAAATAACCTGATAAAAATGGACAAAAGAATGAACAGGCACTTAACCAAAAAAGATACAGTGATGTCAAATAAACACAGGAAAAATATTTATTAATCATTAGAAAAATGTAAATTAAAACTACAATGAGATATCACTACATACCGGAGGGAATGGCTAAAAATAACAAGGCCGACCATACCAAATGTTGACAAGGATGTGTAGCACTGGAATTCTACTACACTGTTTATGAGAATGTAAAATAGTATAACCACTTTAGGAGAAAGCAGGGTAGTTTCTTTAAAAGTTAAACATACACACCATATAGTGAATATGATTCATTCCCTTTACTCCTAGATATTTACTCAAGATTAAAAAAATATATGCTCACACAAAGACTTATACAAGAATTTTCATAGCAGCTTTATTGGTAATAGCCCAAAACTGAAAACAATACAAATAATCCTATCAATGGATAAATGTATAAAGCCAGATCCCCCAAAAGAATACTTGTATGATTATCATTATATAAAACTCTAGAAAATGTGAGCTAATATATAGTGACAGAAAGCAGATCAATGGTTGTTCATTTTGGCAGGTGTCAGGGTGAGGGTTCATAGTAGAAAACAAGAAAATGTTTGGGGGTGATGGTTATGTTCATTTTCTTGATTGTGGTGATGATTTTATAGGTGTAGATATATGTCAAAACTTATAAAATTATACACATTAAATATATATAGTTTATTGTTACAATAAAAGTTTCAATAAAGAGTTTCAACAAAACTTTAAAATTTGTTTTTTAAAGAGACATAATGGAAGGCCTGAATTCCTTGAAGTGGTGGAATAGGAAGAGCATTAAAATTAGACTTGCGCAGAGAAAGGTAACTCTCCCATTTGACACATTTCTACATGGGGCATCAGGCAGATGAGATTATTTCTTTTGCTCAGATGGTGTCCATTTTGTCTATAAAGTTGGCAGCAAGACTTTCTGTGCAAAGTGACCTGAAAGAAGTGGGCAGAAGGCTTGAGGAAGGTGGGGAAAATTTGAAAGAGCCGCTGGAGAGTATGTGAACCCAGACCCAGAATTCTTACACTTGGGTATAACTGGGATTTCTGTTGATACTGGAGACCAAGAATCTATAGTAACACTACTTCTGTAACCTTATGTAATTTTCTCGAGCACGTGTCAATAGAAGAGGCAGAGGAACAGTCTTCTCTCTTCTCTGAACACACCTTGTCTCCCAGAAGCTTCTTTAATATCTTAAGCATTCAGATTTCTGTGGCATCTGCTCCGCTATTTTGTCAGACATGCCAAGATATTTTTCATTCATTCATTCGTTCATTCAATAGCTATCTATTGAGCCCTTTGACTCAGGTGTGAGGTGTCTGATGGTACTGAATATACATTAGTCTAAATATACATGGTCCATGTTTTTAGGCTTACATGCTTGAATAAGCACCTGCTCCCACAGCCTCTACATTGACCCCTCACAGACCTCAGGGGACTGTGCACTTGCCAAGCACTGGTCACCCTGGGACCCATAGCAGCTACAGATCACTTGACCACTCATAATCAAGGTGGCATGATGTCCCCATTTTCAAACTTTACCCTTATCATGTTCCTCCTTTCCACTGTGGATATTATGAGTTGAGAGAAGTACGTGGCCAACACTGAATTCCTAGGATCTATAACTAGAGACCTGAGGGCAAAAGGAAATATGTACAGCCATCTAGTACATTCAAATAAGAGGTTTAGGTATTTTCTTTTTTTGAAATTCAATAAACCCTCACAATGATCTTTCATTAAAGATAAATACTAAATTGCCATCTCACTCACAGTTTGAATAACAGGTTATTGGGAAATTGTTACATATCAAATAAAACATCACTATTGCATCAAATGAAAGTGACACATTAAATTATCTCTTTATTCTCTTAAAAGAGAGATATCAGATACACAATAGTCAAATATCTGTGGTTGTGTGTATATGTGAGTGTGTGTATGGAATGCCGAGTTAGGAATAACATTACATTTGCCTTGAGGGGAGATAGAAAAGTAAAAGTTTCTATCTTTGTAAGTCTGTTTTGAGTATAGTAGGAAATCCCATATGAGATTATGATTCTGGGCTACAATCCACTGTACGGTGGTCATCTAGCTGATTGTCAATATTCTGTCTGGGAGGGCACCACCAGAAGAGAAGGCTAAGCAGTAGTAAAAAGAAAAGGAAGATAACATATCCATGTTCTTTATTCTTCTGTTGCTGTTATTTTAAAAATTAAAAAATATGCACAAATGCATAAGGGATGTTTCTTTTAGTGAAAAGGAGAGAAAACAAGTGTCTAAAGGTTGGGAACAGAAATTGATGAGTTTGGAAATAGGATATGGAAATGAGTAGTGATAGCCAATCTGACTAATATGAAAAAGATGTTGCAAAAAAGCACAGTAACAAAAAATCAACACTTTTTTTTGCATTGCTCATAAAAATAAAGTGGTGTCGTAATAGTCCCTGATAGAAGTTTTCTTCTGACAATGAGAATTTCCTAAGAAGGAACAAATTGTAACAAAGGGACTCTGCCTGCAATATCCCTAAAGAGAGAACATACTAATCTCTCCATCTCTGTGGGTAATAGTGAATTTTTTATAGGAAACGTAATCATGTGTCAGATACTTCCCTAAAGCAGGTCAATGCACACATTCTCCATGCAGTCATGATAAGTAACCTGGCCAGGAATTCCAGGATGATCACCATCTATAATTAAGCGTAAATCATACATGTAGCCAAATAGCAGTATTTTGCCTGCAAGTAGACTTGCCAGGAGAAATAGCTGGAACAGTAACAGAAAATAAGAGAAGATCCATGAATCAGCCCCTTAAAAATGAAAAAGCTTGATGCTGGAATTTGTAATTTCCCCTAGCTTTTTGGAACCTTAACTATTGAGATAGGGAATTCTTAGATTTATTACTATGTGTGTTCTCAGTATTTTTATTTAGCTAAATAATCAGAGAATATTTACATAAATAACTCTAAATCACCCTTAAGATAGATTGCTTTGTGAATTATCTATAGTGACTTGTGAAGAATTTCCCCTCCCAAAGGCAACCTACTCTGTCTCTCCTCGCTCGCTCTTTGGTTTGTTTGTGTCTTAATGGATTGGTCTGCAAAAACTTCAGGCAAACCTTTGTGAAAACAGTTTTTCTTAGTTGAGCTTTTGATAGGGACTGGGCATCCATGGGTTTACGATTTTACTCTCTGCGAAGTGCCGGAGCACAGCATGCCTGTGTTGCCATAATAGTAAGCCACGTCTGGGACTGCATCACCATCAGCCCAATTCAGTCAACCATTATCTGTTGTGTGCCTATCAGGTCCTGGAAATCACACTCTTCAGGTTACAGGGCACAATGCTTTGAACAAGATGGGCATGGTCTCTGCCCCGGTGAAGCTTACATTTTAGTATGTTGACTGCAGCTCAACACTAAGAGTTGATAAGTAAGAAACCACTATGGACGCTTCAAGCAAAGGATTCTTAAGTAATCCTATGAATCAAGTGGGGCAAAGTACTGTTAGGAAATGAAAAATGGAATTAAGGCATTGATCCCAAGAGAGACCTCCAGTTAGAAAGCCAGAATTCGCTCAGGCAGGCAGGCTTAGAGAAGGGAATGAAGGGAAAAAAATCTATTATTTTGCAGGTAGGAAAGGCAGCTCAGTAGGGGCTCAGTCAGCCCCAGAATAAAGCATTCTTGGAATAAGAGCAGGCTGTTGCTTATGTGCTATGATTTGAGATGAACTGGGAAAGCTGCCAGTTCAAAAATGTCTCCTCCACAGATGTCTGGAAAATGTGAATGTTTACTTCTCTTGGGAGAGGTGGTGGTTAAAAGCATGGACTTTGGAATCAGGCAATCTTGTTTGTGAATTGCTGCTCTGCAACTTATTGTGTGACTTTGGAGAAATTACTTTTCTTTCTTAGCCTCAGTTTTCTCATCTACAAAATGGGGATAATCATGCCTCCTCACAGGGTTTTTATAAGAATTTTAGAAAGTTATTATAAATCAAGCACTAGCATAGGTGCCCAGAAATAGTAAATATTTGACAAATGACAGATATTCTTAATATTATTTACACTGAATGTTTCAACTAACATTCATTGAACTCCCACTATGTGCCAGTTACTACACTGGCCGTGATGTTACAGGGAAGACAGTCATGAAAGTACCTAACTACAGTAAAATGTGCTATAACATGCTCTAAGACACAGTTACAGATTGAAATTAATTTTTTTTCTCAAAGGAGAGAAAGGAGGGAGGACATTTCAGGAAGAGGGAATAAAAAGGGTCAGCATATGACAAATGTTTTAGGTTAGTTTCTCCCTGGAAACTGAGATGTAGATGGTAGAAATTGAACTGTCAATATAAGAGGATACTTCCTCCTAAAAACACTATGTTCCTTTGACTTCTGTGGTTCCACACTCTCTTGGTTTTTCGGTAGTCTCTCTAGTAAGTCCTTCTCGGTCTCCTTTGTGGTGGCCTTTCCTCTACCATTATGTGTTGGAATTTCTCAAGACTGTCGGAGGTGTTTTCTTATTCCATATACTCTTCGCAGGCATCTCATCCCTTACCAATAGTTTTCTAGGGGTTTTAGTTATCACTTAAATGATAAATCTCAAATTTCTATCTCCATGTTAGATTTCGCTTATGAACTACTCCTATTTCCAGCTATTTAGTGAGTATCTTCGTGTGATTGTCTTAAGAATACTTCGAAATTAGAGTGCCCAAAACTAACCTATCTCCTTTTCAAGCCCTGCCAGTGCTCCTGGTCTCAGTGAGTGCACCACCCTTCACTCCAGTGTTGTGCACCTGACAAACCAGGCAATCCTTCCCGACTCCACCCTCTCCCTCATCATCGCGTCACGTAGTCATCAAGTCTATTCTTTCTGCCTCTCAGATGTGGATGTCTCAATCTGTTCCTTTCCTTCATTGCCACCCCATGGACTACCCAGGCTATCATTTCTTCCCACATTCAGTCCCCTTTTCTGTCACCCAATCCAATCTTCATCCAGCAGCCAAAAAAGACAAATCTGTTTATGTCAATACTTTGTTCAAAACCATTTGGCGGGGTGCCATGGCTCACACCTGAAATCCTAGCACTTTGGGAGGCTAACGTGTGAGGATAGCTTGAGGCCAGACATTCGAGATCAGCCTGAGCAAGAGCAAGAGCCCGTCTCTACTAAAAATGAAAAAATTAGCTGAGCGTATTGGTATGCGCCTGTAGTCCCGGCTACTCGGGAGGCTGAGGCAGGAGGACTGCTTGAGCCCAGGAGTTTGAGGTTGCTGTGAGCTATGATGATGCCACTGCACTCTAGCTCAGGAGACAGAATGAGACCCTGTCTCAAAAAGACAAGAAACAACCTTCAGACCTTCCCATTGCCCTTAGGATAAATTCCAAACTCTTTATCAAGCCAACTGTCACTTCCAGCTCCACTCTGAAACTTTAGTTTCCTGGGACACACCATATGGGCTATGGCTTAACGTACAAGTTTTCCCACTTGTTGCTCCACCTGCCTGGAATGATTTGCTGTCTCTCCTCTTCACGAACTTCCTCTAGTCACCCTTCAGATATCACGCAGGGGTCACTACCTCAGTGAAACCTTCACAACCCCTCATTCTAGGTCTAAGACCCCTGTAATCCTGGTGTTTCAATGTTATAGGCGTTTATCAAGAACCTACTATGGGCTAGGTACTGCATCTGGAACTAGGGATGTATAGATTAGGGAGAAAGAAAGACATAATGCCTTCCCTCACATAGCTCAGAGCCTAAAGGGCGAGATAGAAATTATCAAATAGTCACATAAATGTAAATTTTAAGTACAAAAAGTCCTGTGAAGTACACGTGTATGATGCTTTGAAAGGACTTGGTGGCACAGGAAAGCCATCCGCAAGGAAATGATGAAGGTTGAGGAGCAGTTAACAATGAGTTGGAAGGAGGAAATGAGTTTCTCTCATGGGGACAGCATATTACAGGCCTTGCGGCAGAAGGGATTTAGATGCATTCAAGAGCTGAAAGAAGGCCAGTATAACTGGAGTTCAGAGAGCAAGGAGACACCTATAAAATGAGGCTGCAGCGGTAGATGAGGCCACACTTCACGAGGCCTTGAGGGTTCTGCAAAGGATTTGGGTCTTTATGGTAAGAGCCATGGTTACAGGGGGAAGTGGAAGTGGTGGGAAGAAAAAGTACAATCAGATTTGCATTGTGAAAATACCACTGTGGATGACGTACGGAGAAAAGGTTGGGAGGAGGTGCAAATGGATATGTTTCTAGCAGTTAAAATAGCGAGAAGGCTATTGCAGGGGGATAGGTGAGACATGATGTTAGCTCGCATCAGGGAGGTGATACTAGAAAAGGAGAGAAAGGAATGTTGTCAGTGATATTTCAGACATAAAATCAATAGACGTTGGTATTGCATTGTATCAAGAGGGGGATGTTTCCCTACTCCTTGGTTCTCATGAAGAAGAATTTTCTTTGTATTTTCCTGGCTTCTTACCTCATCTTTTACTCCTTCCATGTGATTGATGAGTTTGGGAGAGTAACTGGCTTGAGAGGCTCAGTCTTTCATGCCTTCCCTTTAGGACTGGCTTGCCTGCAGGGAGCATGTGCTCTTGGTCTGCATATGGATCAGACTTTTTAATAAAGTGCCCCTTTTTGGGGGGAAAGGGTTGTAGTACTTTGGTGCTGCCAGGGACTGGGTAGGTAAATCTTCCTAAAGCTGGGGTTTGGAATCAGAAAACTGATTTTTATCACACATATAAGTCATATTCTTCAACCTGGACTTTATCAGTAGTAAAGCTGACATATTGATACCTATCTTCTTGCCTCCTAATCTATATCTTAATTTATTTAAATCTTGGATGGAGGTTGGGAGAGGGAAGAGACAATGAACTATGATGACTCCTGCATTTCTAGCTTATAAAACTGAATAAATTATGGTCCCATTTTTTCCTTCCTTCCTTCTCTTTTTGTCTTTTTTTTTAAGCTGGGACAGTTGGAACTTATAAATTCAATTTGGAAAATGTCAAGTTTGAGATAACTTTAAAATGTGACATGGAAATGTCAAGTAGGCAATTGTGTATACCGGTCTGGGACTCAAGAGCTGGAGACAGAAATTTGGGAGCTGTCAGCAAATAGATCACACCGTGGATATGGACGAGCTCTCTTGGGGAGAGATTATAGAGAAGGGAAGGGGGCTAGGCCTGCACTTCAATGAACTACAGTATTAAATAACCAGTTCAAGGAGGATGAGTCTAAGAATGTAGGCCAACTTGTTGATGTTGGAGTAGTTCCAGAGGTCAGAGAAGGAGGATTTAGAAGATGAGTGAGGGAGGAAGGGCTGAACCAGGAGCAAGGAAATACAGAGCATTATAGGAATGATGGTGCATAGAAGATAAAATGTCACGGGTAGGCTTACATTTTGGATGTTGACTAATGAACACAGGGCTCAGATTTAATCTCAAAGCTTATAATAATTTAATTACTTTTAATTATTTATTATTTATAATTATTAGTTATTATAAATTTTGTATTACATATCATGCCTGCCCCCTCTCCAGATAAAGACTTTGTAAGGCTGTCGTTTCTTAGTTGCTGTGCATCTCCAGCCATGCCAGCACAATTCCTTCAACAATGTAGTGAGTTAGTGTCTTTTGACTTCCTACCTCTGTGCTAACTGATATAAAAATGTCTGAGAAAGAGAAGCCTGGTAGCATTTCTTAGGTGAAGCACTAATTACCGGCACAAAGGGAGGGTAGTTGTGGTGAAAATAAATATGTATTTGTTACTTATTGCATTTTATTCCAAAGAAATGTATTCTCTTATTCATTATTATTAGCCAGAACTCTTTTCCTTTCATGTTATAATTAAGCATTTGATTTTATGAAACTCCTCATCAACTAATTTTAAAAAATCTCAAGGCTCGTACAATCATGATTTTAAATGTATTAAAATAGATGTTAAAACAAGACTGGAAGGCAAAGCGATAACATGTTCATACCAGTATGAGAGTGATTTTTCCCCTTTAGATCTAATTTCTAAATATTCTAGCTATTCTATTTGTTATTGTTTTAGAGAAGTTTTTTACAGTTTGTGCATATTAAGCCTTTGTTGATTGTATATTATAAATGTTTTCTCACTGTCTGGTACTTCTTTTAACTGTGTTTGTGCTTATAATAATAACATATTGTTGGCCAGGCGTGGTGGCTCATGCCTGTAATCCTAGCACTTTGGAATGCTGAGGCAAGAGTGCTTGCGGCCAGGAGTTCGAGGCCAGCCTGAGCAAGATTGAGACCCCCATCTCTACAAAAATAGTAATAATAATAATATATTGTTATTATTTGTGCAAGAAGGCTCTTATCTGGTGCTGGTGCCTTAATCTTATACTTCCACCTTCCAGAACTGTGAGAAATAAGTTTCTGTTCTTTATAAATTAACCCAGTCTCAAGTATTCTGTTATAACAGCCCAAGAAGATTAAGAAAGTGTCCTTAGAACAACAAAAAGTTTTACTTTTTATGAAGTTAAATTTATCAATTTTTAAATTGTGTTTGTGCTTTTTGTATCATATCTAAGAAATCTTTGCCTAATTCAAGATCTCAAAGATTTTTTCCTGTTTTCTACTGAAAGTTCCATTATTTTAGCTCTTGCATTTAGGTCTATTATATATTTTGAGTTAATTGTTGTGTGATGGTGAGGTAAGAACCAACTTCTTGTTTTAATTTATTTTGTTTGCATGAAGATGTTAATTATGCCAGCGTCATTTTTTGAAAAAAAAAAATCCTTTTCTGCTGACTTAGCTCAGCATCTTTGTAAAAAAGCATCTGTTAACCATATATTTATTTCCAGTGTCTTTATTCTGTTTCATTGATCTGTATGTCCACACTTATCCCAAACCATATTGTTTTGATTACTATACCTTTATAATATGTTTTAAAATAAAGTGTAAGAGTCCTCCAACATTTTCCCTTCTTTTTCAAAATTATTTTGCCTATTCTAGGTTCTTTGCATTTCCACATAAATTTTAGGATCAGCTTCAGTTTCTACCAAAAGAAGAAAAAAGCCTGCTGAGAATTTTATTAGGGATTGCATTGAACCTATTGATCAGCTTGGGAGGAACTGTCATCTTAACAATATTTAGTTTTCCAATTCTTGAACATAGTATAACTCTCCATTTATTTAGGTGTCTTATGTGCATTATTTTTTGTCATCAGAAAAAAAATCAGTAATAATTCTTCCCCTTTCCTCCAATGGGATTTATTTTTTGTCACTACCGTATATTCTTAAATGAGAATGGATTTTTTCCTGTGGCTACCAGTTACAGACAAATTTCAGTGTCCTAGGGCAGGGTCTCAGGGAAGAGCTCTGAACTATTCAGAATATTCCTGAAACCAGTAGTTTACTGTGGAAGAAAGAAAGTGGTGCAGTGAGAGTGTGGCCAGTGGGTGACAGAGTTCAGGGGGTCAAAATCATAATGTGCTATGCTTCTTTTCTACTTGTTTAAGATATTCGTAAGGGGGCCGGGCGCGGTGGCTCACGCCTGTAATCCTAGCACTCTGGGAGGCCGAGGTGGGCGGATCGTTCTGAGCTCAGGAGTTCGAGACCAGCCTGAGCAAGAGCGAGACTCCATCTCTACCAAAAATAGAAAGAAATTAAT
>CAUYSK010023510.1:0-33366 GCA_963575035.1 Avahi laniger | reverse complement strand
GCTACTCGGGAGGCTGAGGCTGGAGGTTTGCTTGAGCCCTGGAGTTTGAGGTTGCTGTGTGCTAGGCTGACGCCATGGCACTCTAGCCCGGGCAAAACAGTGAGACTCTGTCTCAAAAAAAAAAAAAAAAAAAAAAGAAATGGATCAAAGAGCTAAACATAAGACCTAACACTATAAAACTCTTAAAAGGAAACATGGGGAAAAAGCTTCACGACGTTGGATTTGGCAGTGATTTCTTAGACATGATACCAAAGGCACAGGCAACAAAGAAAAAAATTAGACAAATTAAACTTCATGAAAATTTTAAAATTTTGTACATCAAAAGACACTATCAACAGAGTAAAAAGGCAACCCACAGAATGAGGGAAAATATTTGCAAATCATACATCTGAAAAGAGATTAATATCCAGAGCATATAGAGAATTCTGAAAGCTCAACAAAAAAATCAAACAACCCAATTCCAAAATGGGCAAAGGTTTTGACAGATATTTCTCCAAAGAAGATATACAAATGGCCAATAAACTCATGAAAATAGCTTAGCATTATTAAACATTACAGAAATGCAAATCAAAACAAGATATCATTTCCCACCCATTAGGATGGCTAGTATCAAAGAACCAGAAAATAACAAGTGTTGGTGAGGATGTGGAGAAATCAGAACCCTTGTATACTGTTGGTGGAAATGTACTGTGGAAAACAGCATGGTGGTTCCTCAAAACGTCATCATATGACCCAGCCATTCCACTTATGGGTGTATGCCCCAAAGAGCTGAAAGCAGAATCTTGAAGAGATACTTGTACACTCATGTTCACATCAGCATTGTTCACAATCACTACACTGTGGAACCATCCCAAGTGTCCATCAACAGAAGAATGAATAATGAAAATGTATACATATTAATAGAATAGAATTCAGCCTTAAAAAGGAAAGAAATTCTGGTATATGCTAGATGAACCTTGAGGACATTATGTTAAGTGAAATAAGCCAGTCACAAAAAGACAAACACTGTATGATTCCACCTATATGAGGTACTCAGTCAAAATCATAGAGACAGAAAGCAGACTGGTGGTTGCCAGGAGCTGAGAGGAGACAGAAATGGGGAGTTAGCACTAATGGGTAGAGTTTCAGTTTTACAAGATGCAAAGAGTTCTGGAGACGGATGGTGATGGCTGTACAACATTAAGAATGTACTTTGGGAGGGGGGAGGGGACGGGTATATGCATACCCAAAGAGTGCAACGCACACCATCTGAGGGATGGACACACTTGAAACTCGGACTTGGGGGGATGGGGGGGGTAAGGGCAACATATGTAACCTAAACATCTGTACCTCCATAATACGCTGAAATAAAAAAAAAAAAGAAATGTACTTAATACCTCTCAACGGAAATCAAGTAGGTGGAAGGCGGGGAGAAGGGGATGGGTAAATTCACACCTGAGAGGTACAATGCACATTATCTGGGTGAAGGGCACACTTATAAATTTGACTCGAACTGTGCAGAAGCAAATTATGTAACCAAACCTGTGTACCCCCATGATATTCTAAAAAAAAAAAAAAAGAATATATTTAATACCACTGAATTGTATACTTAAATATGATTAAAATGCTAAATTTTATGTTATGTGTATTTTAACACACCAAAAAATTGGGAGAAAACTCAATCAATATAATTTACTATTTTGAAAAAGCAACAGAAGAAAAATTCTATGATCATTTCATTAGGTCAAAAAAATCATCTGACAAAAAACACGATAAAAACTTTCAGGAAAACTAAAGAAAAAAGAGGAGGCTAGGCGTGTGGTGGCTGGTGCCCACAATCCCAGCATTTGGGAGGCCGAGGGAGGAAGATTGCTTGAGGCCAGGAGTTCAATACCAGCCTAGGCAATATAGCAAAACCCCATCTCTACAAAAAATTTAAAAATTAGCTGGGCCTAATGGCTCACACCTGCAGTCCTGGCCACTCAGGAGGCTGGGGCAGAGGATCACTTGAGCCCAGGAGTTTGAGGTTACAGCGAACTATGATCCCACACTGTACTCTAGCCTGGGCAACAGAGCAGGACTCTGTCTCTGGGGGAGAAAAACAAGCAAACAAGAGAACTTCTGCAACCTGATGAAGGACATCTATGAAAAACCTGTAGCTAAGATCACAATTGAAAAATGAAAAAATGAACGCTTTCCCCCTAAGATTGGAAACAAGGCACGGTTGTCCACTCTCAACATTTCAAATCAACATAGTATTGGAAGTCCTAGAAACTGCAATAAAGCAAGAAAAATAAATAAAAGACATATAATGTGAAAAGACAATATAAAACTATCTTTATCCATAGACAATATGATCATGCATGTAGAAAATCTTAAAGGAATATACAAAAAAATACTATGAACTACTATAAAGTCAATATACAAAATCAACTGTATTTTTACAGACTAACAAAAAAATGGGAAAAATGTAAATACTATTTACAATAACATCAAAAATAACATTTTGGGATAATTTTAACAAAATATATGCAATATGTATTCACTAAAAGCAACAAAACAGTACTGAAAAATTTATTAAGGATCTAAATAAACAGGGAGATACACCATTTTAATTGAATAGACTATAAAATATCGTGAAGATGCCAATTCTCATCAAATTGATCTAGAGACTCAATAAAATACCAATCAAAATCACAGCAGGAATTTTTGTAGAAACTGACAAACTGATTTTAAAATACATATTAAAATGCAAAAGAGCTAAAATAGTCGAAACAGTTTTTAAAATGAAAAGCAGTTTAGGCCGGGCGCAGTGGCTCACACCTATAATCCTAGTACTCTGGGAGGCTGAAGCAGGTGGATTGTTTGAGCTCAGGAGTTTGAGATCAGCCTGAGCAAGAGCGAGACCCCATCTCTACTGAAAAAATAGAAAGAAATTAGCTAGACAACTAAAAAAAAAAATATATATATATATATATATAAATATATATAAAAAAATTAGCCACGCACAGTGGGTGGTGCATGCCTGTAGTCCCAGCTATTTGGGAGGCTGAGGCAGAAGGATTGCTTGAGCCCAGGACTTTGAAGTTGCTGTGAGCTAGGCTGACACCACGGCACTCATTCTAGCCTGGGCAACAAAGTGAGACTCTGTTTCAATCAATCAATCAATCAATCAATCAATAAATAGATAGAAAAATAAAATGAAAAGCAGTTTGGACTGATTCTTGATATCAGGGTAAAAAAATGTCAAAAGAAAGCAGAGTTGGAAGACTTAACCTATATAATTTTAAGAATTTTTATAAAACCATAGTAATCATGGATGTATAAGGTGTCAGTACAAGGACAGACAAATAGAGCAATGGAACAACATACAGAGCCCAGAAATAGACCCCCTCATATCTCTAGGCCTACTAGAGATTTTCATCAAAGATGCCAACAAAACTTGGTGGAAAAAGAATGGTCTTCACAATAAGCTATGCTAGATCAATGGAATTTTCACATACAAAAATGTTGACTTCGATTCACACTGCATACTTACGCTAAAATTAACTCAAAATGGACTATATATCTAAATGTAAAACTTAAAATTTATTCTGGAAGAAAATATAGGGGAAGACATTTGTGACCGTGGGTTAGGCAAAGATTTCTTAGATATGACACAAAAGTACAATTCATAAAAGAAAAAATTGGTAAACTGGATTTCATCAAAATTTAAAACTTCTGCTCTTTGAAAGACACTTAAAAGAATGAAAAAACATGCCATAGAATGGAAAAAAATACAAATGATAAATCTGAAAAGGAACAACTTGTATCCAGAGTATATAAAGAACTCTCAAAACTCAATAAGAACACAAATACAGTAAAAATATATATATAAATAAAATATAAATATAGGCAAAAGTTTAAACAGACACTTTTCCTAAAAAGATATACTGATGACAAATAAACACATAGAAAGATGATCAACATATCATTCATTAGGGAAATGCAAATCGAAACTAAAAGATACCTCTACATACCTATTAGGATGGTTAAAATTTAAAAAACAGGTAATATCAACTATTGGAGAGGATGCAGAGGACCTGGAACTCGCATCGCAAATGGTGAGAATGTAAAATGCACAACCATCAGCCTTGTGCTTCTAGGCACTGACCCAGAAGAAATGGGAGTGCACATCTACGCAAAAACGTGAACAAGACTGATTATTCAGCAGCTTTATTGTCATGGGCCCAAAACAAGAAAGAATCAAAATATCCAGCAGGTGAATAGATAAATAAATTGTGGTGCGTCCATATAATAAAATACTAGTCATCAATCAATAAAAAGGAATGAACTATTGACACAAGATAAACGAATTTTAAAATAATTACGCAGAGGGGCAGACACCAGATAACAAGAGTAAATATTGTATGATTCAATTTATATAAAATTCTAGAAAATTTAAACTAATCTACAGTGTTCAAAAGTAAGTGGTTGCCTTAAGGGGTGGGGCAAATCCAGAAAAAGCCAAAGGGAGGGACTGCCCAGGAACACTAGGATGCTTCTGGGAGTATTGGGTACATTCACTATCTTGTAGTGATGATCTCATGGATGTACGAATATCTTCAAACTTTTAAAATTGTACACTTTAAATATGTGCCGTTCATTATATGTCAGTTACACTTAATTAAGCTTAAAACATGTCTAACCCACATATAGCTTCTCATGCTGCCTCAGCAGTTTTCTTCTGCATCTGACAAGGAGATGAAAGACTGTGCTAAATTGGACACACTCTTTAGGAGGATCACAATATACAGCAAAGTCCTTGATCTGAGCTCCTCTGAATTTTTCTGTAATTTAAATTGGTACTTTGGGAAAAAATTTAACATGATTCTGATAAAAGACATTGAAAACTGTTTCAAAAATAAATGGCATAATGAGGACACTGTGAAAATCACGCTATGTCTCTGAGCCTGCACCTGGTCAGCCATGACATCTGCTGTGACAAGCCCAAAGGCTGCAGGACAAGAGTGAGGGGGACGGTTCTGTGGCAGGTACAGTGCGTGTGTTCACACTGACTGCCACACTGGATCTACATGCAGAAACTTCCCGGTGACTGGTTAACACTGGTAGCTGGCTGAGGTTTGCTGCAGTGAACACACAAGGTGTGTTCAGTACCGAAAGACAGAGTCTGTGCTCTGCTGTTTCAAAATTAGAAAGAGGCATGCTCACCATCTGCCGTTTCCAGGACGATCCCGCCGCACCCCCGAGGAACACCTCTCACAGAAGCCACCTGTGGACGCTCATAGTGCGAATGCTCCACGAGGCCCGTGGTGACGTCGGGAGGGGCAGAGTGAAGATCTGCTTTTGGAAAACACCCAAAATGAAAGTGGCCGTAAGTCACACAAGTACTAAACTGCATACGAACCCCATTAGTCTAAAGCTTCACTTGCTGAGCTCTAAGTGGGGAGTGTGGTATTCTGATTAATTCTGTTTTCCTGGCTGATCAAAGGCATACTGGGACCTGTGCACTCCCAGACATGCTGTCTGGAGATCTGTGTGCACAGGAGACTCGATTTTTAACTGCATCTAGACTGAATACCACCAGCTAGAGCAGAGACAGGCGCAGAGTAAACCACAGCAGCCTGAGGAGAGTTTAGTTTAGAAACTCCCCCTCAAGGAAGCAAAAACAAATCTGAAATCAGTTGTCACTGGAACACTTTTTGTTATATTATGAACAAACAGGCAGACTCCCAACCCCCAGAAAAGTAGGTTGGAGGCCACACCTTTGCAGGTCTCAAAGAATAAGACTACAAAATTTAAACTGTCCCCACTGCCAGTTAAAAATATCTGCAAAACTAAGAGACCACAATCAAATTCTTAAAGTAGACTATATTAGTGTAACATTCAAAGAGAGATTACATCAGATATAGAACATGTTTAAAAATCACTCTGTCCGTTGTCTGAATGTACACTTTTGTGTTTAATTTTCACTGCACCGCACGCTGACCTCTTCAGAATGCTGGCTGACTGCACGATGCTATGAGAATTATCGTTATAATTGGGTCTACCACCAGGAAAGGCACCAGTCTGTGTGACTGTCAGAAATCATGCTCCACCACAACACTGAGTGCACGGACACTTGTCCACCTGAGGGAACCCACACTCATCTGTGTTGGCAGAGGCTGGTGAACTGTTTAACGAATGCGCCTGCCAGTCCCACTGTGGCATTCTAACGCCTTAAATGTTCAAATTCTGATCATCTATCATCTCATCAACCTACATACGATACAAAGTATGAACTTTTTAGATATGTAGAAAGGTGAAGTTAGTTATATGGAAGCAAAACACAAATTCACTATTTACATAGCAGAATATATGTTCTGGGAAAATCTAAAGCTTTAATGACACGGTTTTCACAACTCTTGAAAAAGCTTGATGCTGATCAGATCAGCATTTTAAAGTATGTCCATCAGGAGGTTCTTTAATTTAAAAAGAAACTTCCTCACTCTTCCAAATCTAGCAAAAAGAATAAATGATTTTAAAAGCACATGGAAAAGCAGGAATGCATGGTAACTTACACACTACAAAGTAGTTTCAAAAATAGCTGCATAAAAATAAACTACATCAAAATAAAAATGAACTACTATAAGTATTGCTTTTTTTTTTTTTTTTTTGAGACAGAGTCTCACTCTCTTGCCTGGGGCGAGTGCCGTGGCGTCAGCTTAGCTCATAGCAACCTCAAATTCCTGGGCTCAAGCAATCCCACTGTCAGCCTCCTGAGTAGCTGGCACTACAGGCATGAGCCACCATGCCCGGCTAATTTTTTCTATATATATTTTTAGCTGTCCAATTAATTTCTTTCTATTCTTGGTAGAACGGGGTCTCACTCTTGCTCAGGCTGGTCTCGAACTCCTGAGCTCAGAACGATCCACCCGCCTCGGCCTCCCAGAGTGCTAGGATTACAGGCGTGAGGCACCGTGCCCGGCCAGTATTCCTTTTATATATAGGTATTTTTAATTATGTCAAAATGTTTAATATATTTGATTTCCTTAATCCAAAACTAAAAATAATATATTTTTTAAAATTACCTTTACCTATTATATTCTATGTCAAATTTTTTACTTAAAATATTCTTCCTTTTTCCACAGTTTTTTTCTTAGTTCAAACTGAAGAATTATCTAGTTTAAAAACCAAAACAAAGGATGATTTCTGGAATAAGGAGAGGAAAGTTGAGTATTTTGAAATTTAGAAATTCAAATCAAATATGTCCACCAAACATTTAGCATATGAAAACTACAATCTATAGTAAGGTATTAAATAGAACCTGAGTTAAGATTTTTTAAAAATTTACCAGAATTAAAATATCTGTGCTAGGACAAGCAAACGAGAAATGAAGAGATCACTACAGTTACATTTACAGAAGTTAGGCATCGATGTGGGTAATAAACCTATATTTTAATATTTACAGCCAGGTCCTTATCAGAGAATGAAAACATCTAATTCAAACTCACATTAGAGTTAAGTGCATTGTTGAAAGACACCCCACAACCACTGGAAAGCTGAGAGCTGTATGGTTAAACATTTTGAACTGTGGCTAATTTTTCACGCCAAATATGCTTTTATTTCCAACACACCAGGAGACAGTGTTCAGACAGCTTCCAATGGCTGACAACCTGAGACTACAGCTGCTCCGCCTGCCTTCCCACACCACCTCACTGAGGAGGAGCTTCAGGAAGCAGAGGCAAGGGAACAGAACATTCAAACACCACTGTTTTCCTCACACTGGAGTCGATGGCATGTGTCTATTAAGTTAAATCACTGTGATCAGCAGAGAAGGAAAATCAAGCCGTGGGCTGTAAACCTCCTTGAGGAAAGGAGGGCAGCAGCCCCTGGCCGTAGGCAGGACACCCAGGAAAGCTACAGAAACAAGTAGGCAGGCGGTCTTCCAAAGGGACTTTCCCATGGAAAATGCTGCCTTCTCCCACTACCCTGTCAGTCTTGGCAGTTCCTCCGTGAGCTGGAAGCAGGGCGTGCAGGCAGAGTGAGCATCATGAGTTTTCACCTAGGACTTACGTCACGGGAGAAAGACACATGTTCAACAGAAACATGCGCACTGCATGTATTGACTCAAACGAATAAACAGTACAGAGCAACAGCGACGTGCTCCACAGAGGATGCTGAGGCAGAAGCCATGGGCCACTGAACATGCTCGGCTGGCCCCCAATCCAGCCAAATGGTGACCAAGATTTACACAGAAGTAGCACAGCACATGAGCCCAGCGTGGCCTGTGAGGACCCCACCACAAACACCAGCCTGTCATGGGTGCACTGCAGTGCTCACTGTTTCACTTTTGGCAGAAAAGCAACTAAAAGCAAAGAGAATAAACAGGAATCAAGAAAATTGGTATCAGACCTGGCTCCAGCACTAAGCCAGCTGTGTGATCTCAAGTAAGTTACAATCACTCAACTTTCTGTCCTCCTTACTCATCTAGGAAAAAAGGAGGCATTTGAGATGAGTCTTCAGTAACACTGACTATATTTTAAGGTATGAATGCAAGAATGTATGTGGGCTTCACATGCCAGCTACATAGGATTTGAAATAATGAAAGGTTTGCATTTTTTCTTTTCTAAGATGAATGTAATTCAAAGGATTGAATGATTTGGAAAAGATCCATGAATCTCTATGAGTAGTTCTCACTGACATCTTTCCAGGCTGAAGCGTTGTCTATTCTGGTATCTGGAGGAAGAAGGGCCAGGGCACAGCTGCAGCTCCAGCCCTCTGTCTCCAAACCCCACCCAGGGGCAGAAACCACTGACAGCCCTGCAGCTGTGGACAAAGGCTCAGAGGAAAAGCAGAGACAATCGAGGGCAGCCAGGTAAAGGGTGACGGTCACGACCACCTGCCCTGCACCTGCCACCTGTGCAGCCATGAGAGCAGGAAGGGGGCAACACAATATGCAGAATCACCACACACACTTCTGGGGGGCCCTGGGGTAGACCCACATGCCAGGAGGACCTAGGACTGCTAAACTACTTTGTTACCAAAAGGACATTTTCCAGATGAAAAAGAAGTGGGTCTTGATGGGGAAAAGTTTAGCAACAGAACTGTACTGTCCAAAAGGCCAAAGATTTAATCTAGAAGATGCATTAACCAAATATTACCCCCGTTCAAGTGCAATTTTAAAGCTGAAAATAGGTCAATGTCTCAGGCAGATGAGTCATGTGAGATATCTGGGCTGCGTGACCTCAGCAGCTCAGAGAGCTCAGACCTGTAGCTAACTGTGCAGGGAGGCACCACCACTCGAGTGCTCTCTACCTGCTCCGTGCAGAGGAACAATGCTGCTGCCAGGGCGCAGCATCCGTCTGTCCTGGGCACTCTTGGCTCTGCTGTGCTGGCACGGGGGCCACGGCAGCTCGTTACTGACCTATGTGGGCGTGGGCTGTGAGGCCTGCGAGTGCGGTGGCAGCGGCAGCCCCCGGCGTGGTGGCAGCACTGGGAGCAGCAGCGGGTCTCCCTCCCGGGTGAGATGAGGTGGAGGATGCGGAGGATGAGGTGGACGAGCCCTGAACGACCCGGTCGAGCCAGGGCTCGACGCTGGGATGGCTCTGGAGCGGAGTGGAGGTGAGTCGCCCAGGTCGCCGTAAAGAGCCCTCATCTTCTGAGGCAGACGACGTGTCTGTGGTTAAAATAACGATGACAGGCATGATGTAGGGATGAGTCCAGAGGAGGACGGAGTTCCCACGTGCACCAGAGCCTCCCAGGCCTGTGCGTAGCTTCTGTGCACCTGGCACAGCTCTGCCCAGACGTGGCCAAGCAGGCACCTCAAAGGTCACCCTCAATCTAGAGGGCGTGTCAGGAGCCCTACTGTGGGGAAAATGGTTCCGTGAACTCTAGTGCGCCAGGGAGAACTCAGCCATGGGGCACCACACGCCAGGCGTGAAGAAAGCCTCTGGTCGCCTCAACAGCTTCAGCACATACCTCAGTGGTCCCCGACTGGCAAGTGTTCTGTGGACATCCAGCGCTGCTACTGCACATCCACCCTGAGCCCCAATATTCCCCAGGGTGAGTCAGCGCACGAGCCCCACACCTCGGGAGCCTGTGTAGGCTCAGTGTCCTGGCCACTGCACGAGCCCCAGTGGCACCATGGTGGCCGGTGGTGGGGGGTGGGGGGGACCGTGGCCCTGTCCACATGCATCCTCTCAGGGGAATCAAGTGAATTATCTCTAGAAAGAATTCCTTCCCCGAGACAACTGCTTAATTAACTTTGAATTAAGGTTCCATCAAGTCAGCATGACTATGTGTTTTATTATGGGTTTTATAATTATTAAAAAATTACTTTACAAGTGGATAGTGTCTATAGCTGTATTTATTAGAAATAATAATTTCACAGCTACTTCTAAGATTTTTTTAATAACAAATGTCTTTGTTTTTAAAGGAAGAAAGCGTTACCAAAACCACTGAATCATCTTGTGAATATTGTGCATTTGTTTTTTACTGTGTAGTAATTCCAAAGGTATCAAATCAAACATGAATGTCACTATTTTGTTACTTAATAACACAGTAAGCAGCAATAGAAGTTCATGGATGTGAAGTCATTAGATATTACCAACACCTTGGTACAATTTAACAGGAAGCTTAAAATACACTACTGCTGAAAAGAAACTTCACATAAAAGTTTTCATTTCTAATGGTAACAACAACATGAACCGAAAACTCTCCAAATAGTCTTATGTCCCATTTAAGTCCTGGTAACAACATATTAAATAATAGGTAATAAGATGAGAATAATTTAAAATTCTTAATTTAGGAAGCTTTATCATTGCACTAAGTGCTTATTTTAGGTTCTTCTCTTTACTAAAAGACATAAACAGCATCCTAGTAAAAAATATTAAAATCCACACAAAAAGTCCTGTAGAAAGCAAGTATCCATTTGGGTAAGAATAATGCTATGTAGACCACAGGTTTTTAGGTAAGAAATATGCACAACTACAAATACTTATAATCTCCAAATTTTCCAAATCTATACTACAGGCCAGAAGGATATTCTAACTCAAACAGCAATAAATACTTTAACATCAGTCCTGTGAAACACCCAGGAAAGCCATTCCTGATACTGTTTCTCAATACCTGGAGGGGTGTAGGTTTCCACAGATGAATGTACGAGAACAGAGCGTCTTTTCGAAGGCATAGGCATCTTCCTCTCTTTGTATTTGGCCAAAGCTGCTTGCACAGCTTCAGTGTGGATATCTACATAGAAAGAAAAGCAGTAAAAATACTTTTTACAAGATTGATTATGAAATAACAAATTAATTTCATGTTTCTGTTTGTTTTCATTGGATGTAAGAGGAATAGAAGCTCTGCCTATCTGTCCATCAATGTGTGTCGGTTCTAGATTTCTTTAAATATTCTTTTGTTTGCAGATTTGATTTTGGAACCATGTAAATATGTCCATAGTCATAAATCAAAACTAAATAAAAAAATAAATCCCCAAATTTGAAAGTAAACTGAAACAAATGAGCCTATACCTAGCTGTTGGCTTCAACTATTCCAGCTGATGTTAAAACACTGCACTTAGACTGTCCAACCTGTTTCTCCAGAAATATCTACTAAGGACAAAAAGAACTGCATAAAAACTGTTCGACTCTGTCGTCACATTGTTGACGGCAGTGGGCACTGCCACATGGAGGTGTTCTGTGAGTCACGTGGGACACAGCAAATGAAGAGCATGTGGTCATCTGATTCCACCATCCCTGGAGCCCGGGACACTCCTGAGGGAGAGGAGACACGAACACAGGTGAAGGAAGTAAGGACACTGCAGTCCTGAATCTGAAAGGATGATGTCACTGCACATGAATGTGGTGTTTATCTTTAAAAAGTGTGTGCTACCTGCGTGTGCTAAACTGTCTACAAACAATAACCAGCCTGATAGCAATCACAGCCCCAGTGCCTGTGGTCGTAAAACACCATCCTCACCTTAAAAACTCTGAGAAATGGCAGATTACAAGGCAGGGAAGGAGATGCCCAGGATGAGACTAGAGCATCTTATCCTAACAGCCAACAAGGACATGGTCAAATAAACAACACGAGCCAATTCAAAGAGCTTCCCAATGGCCAAGGATGGGAAAATTTGAATATCAATAAGGATAAATGCTATAAGGGATTGAAACATCAGATATGATACTAAAAGAAGATAGAAGAAAAGAAAGGAAAGGAAAAGAGGAAACAAAATTAATTGGTTGCCACAGGCAGATGTCAGTGATCCAACCCATTATTTTTAAAACTAGTAAATAAATGGAAAGAATTAAATATTTATCTCAACTTTCCTGTACTAAGTAGTGGATGAAGGGAGGTATCTCTTTACAGAAGTATTCCAGCCTTTGAATAAAGAAGAAATGGCAGAATCTGGGTTTCCCCACTTGTAGCCCTGAGGAAACAACAGATCTAGGAACCAAGAGCATCACATGATGAGGGGTAGAGTCAGACGTGACAGGGATGCGGGGCACTCGCTGCGGAGTCTCCAGAATGGTTGGAAATCTCAGCCGGACTTGCGTCAAGCCTGGCCAGCTAAGGAGCACAGCGGGCTACACCATGGAGGAGCCACCACACAAACAAGGTCCAGAAAACACGCATCATCCAGTCACAATGTGCAGATATTATTTGGATCCTGGGTCCAAATAAACTTGATTTTAAAAAGCCACTTGAACATTGGCTGGATATTTGATATTAAGGAATGATTGTTAATTATTTTGTAATAATGGCATTATCTTCTAGAAATACTTTCCTTTCAGATAAGAGATCAAGAATGTTATGACATCTAAATGAAACAGCATGTCTGAGATTTGCTTGGAACTCCGTGGGAAGGGAGGAAGTAGGCGGGGCCCGGATGAAGACAGGACTGAGTGTGGCCGAGAGCTGGCGCAGCTACACAAGTGAGTCCGGCGCTATCATGCTATGATGGTCATTTTTGCATGTGTTTAAAATTTTCCCTAACAAATGTTTTAAAACATTTAAAAACCTTACATTTAAATGGCTTGTAGGGTGCTAATCAAGAAAGATGAAAAATTCACATCTAACTGAAATAAAATTTATGGAAAAGGCAATTCTAAAAGCTTCTAGAGAAAAAGAGCAAATCACCTTGAAGGATTAAGAAACAGGCTGACAATAATAGTAACCAGGTACAAGAAGGCAACATCATATGGAAGGAAAAAATATTGAACGTAGAATTTTAGATCCAGCTAAATTATTTAAACATGGAGACATATAATTCTTCAAAAGCACTGACACGTAAGGACTCAACTGAAAACGCTCATGGAAGAAGGCGCACAACAAAACGGGAGCGCCAGAGACAAACCCGGGAGGCCTCAACAGATATGGACGTAGCTATGTCCCCCACAGTGCTGTCTTAGAAAAAAAGAAAAACATCAGTGTACACAAACAACCCAGCACTGAACACTTAGACAATATCAACATGATGGGATATAAACCAATAGATCCAAGAAACTCAACAAACCCCAAGCATAAGCAAAAGAAAACTACACCAGCACATCATAACCAAATCACTCAAAACCACCGTGTCTTAGTCTGCTCAGTGCCATAACAAAATACCACAGACCACAGACTGGGTGCCTTCAACAACAGCAATTTATTTTTTCATAGTTCTGGAGGCTGAAAGTCCAAGATCAAGGAGCCAGCATGCCTGGTTTCTGGTGAGGTCTCTCCTCCTGGCTTGTATATGTTGCCTTCTCCCTGTGTCCTCAGACGGTGACGGGGTGCGGGAGAAGCCAAGCTCTCTGATGTCTATTCTTACAAGGGCACTAATCCCAGAGTCAGGGCTCCACCCTCACGAACTCATCTCAAGCTAATCACCTCCCAAAGGCCCCAGCTCCAAACACCATCCCATTGGGGTTTAGGGGTTTCAATATGTGAATTTTGGGAAGGACACAATTCAGTCCATTGCACAATGATAAAGAGAAAGAAACATGGATAATGAACAAACTGGAGGACTAACACTACTGATTTCAACACTTATGATTAAGCTATAATCATTAAGAGAAGCACGGTTTTGCCTTAAAGATAGATGAATAGATTAATAGAACAGGGAGTCCAGAAATATATGCACATATACGTGCAACTGCTTTTAGGAAAAAAGTGCATAGGGAATTCATTGGAGAAGGCGGTCTTCTTAAGGAACGGTGCAAAAAGCATTGGATATCTACATGCAAAAAAAAAACAACTACTTTGATTCACACCCTGCACTTATACCAAAATTAACTAAATATCAGATCATAAACATAAGGGTAAAACCTAAAACTATAAAACTTCTACAACAGGCCAGGTGCAGTAGCTCATGCCTGTAACCCCAGCACTTTGGGAGGCCTAGGCAAGGATCACTTGAGGCCAGGAGTTCAAGACCGGCCTGGACAATAGTGAGATCCCATCTCTACAAAAAATTTAAAAATTAGTCAAGCATAGTGGCATGCAGCTGTAGTTATAGCAATTCAAGAGGCTAAGGCAGGAGGATCGCTTGAGCCCAGGAGTTAGAGGCTACAGTGAGCTGTGATGATGCCACTGCACTCCAGCCTGGACAATAGAGCGAGACTCTATCTCAAAAAAAAAAAAAAAACTTACAACAAAACACAAGAGAGAATCTTTGTTGTGATGTTGGGTTAGGCAAAAATTTCTTAGACATAAGAAAAAAAGTACAATCAATTTTTAAAAATTGATAACTCAGACTTAATCAAAATTAAAAACTTCTGCTCTTCAAAAGACATTTTAAGGAAATACAAAGACAAACCACACCCTGGGAGAAAATACTGGCACATCATATTTATGGTATGGACTTGTATTAGACAATAAAGAACATACCTAGTACAAGGCTCACAAGGGCAGAAACAAGTTTACCAGCACCAGTTACACGAGTGTGGCAGGGTTGGGGGGACAATGTGGGGAGAGGGGGAGGCAGGCGGCCTTTCCTAGGGCCCTGTTCATGGAAAGTGCATGTACACGTGCATGTTACCTGCACCCAGGCTGAAGACAACAGTGCTCAGTGGTATTCTGAGGGCAGCTGTCTCAGCATTCAGAGATTTCATGGGATTTTTACACCTTTGTCCTTAAACTTGGTATAATATTTTATATACATTTAATATTAAGCATGTATTATTTTTACATGCAGAAAAGAACTTTTTTATATGAAAAAGTTTTTTATAAATGTATATCAAATTTTTAAGAAATTATCTGGTCAAATATTTCTTAGACCATTTTTTCATCTTCCCATGTTGAGAAAACATTTAAAATCTTAATGTCCTTTTTGGACATTCTTAAAAATGACCATTGTTTTTTATGCCTGTTGAAAGTTTTCCTGAAAAAGTCTTATTAAAAGATCTTAAATATAAAGAAAATATACAATTATAAAGTGGTAGAAATTTTGTTAAAGTGCTCAAAACTTAATATATAACTTATATAAAAAAATGAATTTTTCCAGTGGGCATTCTGATAATTCAAATAAAATATCAGATACAATTTAAATATTCATAAAAGCACTGCCAAACAGAATGAAAGAAACCTCCAAAATTAGAAAAAGAAATACTAAAACACCTATACCTAGTAGTAAAGCTGTTCCACAGGCACAAAAATTACTAATACCAATCCCAACGCTCTAGGTGGAAAAATGTAAAAAAATGTTTAAAGAAATTATTCTAGTGAGAGTGGGAGGAAGATGTCTGCAGAGATTTTAGTGGGCATCCCTTAAGAAAATAACACTTAAGCTACAGGATACATTAAAACTGACTGCGGTTATGTGAAGGTTAAATGTTTTTCTTAGCAAGTGCTATGTACATTATTGCTCAACTGAAAATAATTTCTCAGGCAGGTATTTCAGCAAAAAAAAAAAAAAATATCTGACAGCCTTCGTGACCAGAGTCTAAGAGTGCCAGGCCCACCTGCCCTCCTCACTACCTAGGCCACGAGCCTACCTGACCGGAAGCGCTCATCTCGTGAGTTGGTAAGCCGAGATTTCTGCTGTTTGGGTGCAGCAACCGTGGTCTGTGCGGGCCCAGGGGTTCTATTCTCTGCTTGCAGAGATGAGTCTATTCCTGAAACACAATTTTATAAGAATACCTGTGTAAACAATTCGCTTTTCCAATTATGAAAAAGTCCATTTAAAACAGCATACATTTCTCATCGATCGTTACACAACATATACTCTGCCAAACCTGCACAGAAGAATCTTTAACCCAGAAGTTGGTGGTGGACGTGTGGATGGTGTGGGTCATGGGCGAGGCCCACTCCGACGTCCTCCTCTCCCCACACTGCCCAGCCCACCCTGACGACTAAGCTGCTCTCCCGCCTTCAGAGTGTGAGCCCTGGCCTCCCAGACTCTCCACGGAAAGCCCTTTAATCGTGGGTTCCCCAAAACTGAAATGGCCCGTATTACTTCTTCCCAGCACTGTCCATGGTGTTAGCAAACCCTGAGAAACAACCCACCAGTCACTGGAGGGCCATCAGTAGCCCTCTGCGACAAACAGAAAAGGTGGGAAGGTGGAAAAAAGAGCAGAGAGAGGATACAAGGTGTCCCAAGACAGGCTTGTTCAGGTGGGGCAGCCGCCCCACTGCCCCCACCTGCCCTGCTGCCCTGTCTGCTTCGCCTCCAGACCCTGCGATGACAGTGCAACGACCAGCATGTCGCCTGCTCTCCATGCTCCACCCCTAGGCCCTCACTCTCACGCAGGAGGACGCTGACTAGAGTGAAGCATCGGGGCACACATGGGCAGGGTCACTAAACAAAATCTCCGGCATCACTTGAGTCCTAATTTGCTGACATTTGCAAACAGTGCAAAGCAAAACCTTCTATTGTACTTCAACAAAAATAATGTTTAACTTTAGCCTTTGTTCCAGAACACCTCAAAAAATGGCCAGCAGGGATTCTAGTCCCACTGCTTTTCTAGCCCTTCACACTCTCTAAAAAGAGGCAGAGCCCATCCTGCCTCAACCCCGGGCAGGTCGGTGACCCCGGGCAGGTCCCACAGGCACGGCATAGCAGAAGGGATGCTGGGTGGCTCGAGGCTGGTCGGGAAAAGCAGCACAGCCCCACCTGGTACTGCAGCAACACAGGCCATGTCCAGCACACCGAGCCCCAGACTGGAGGCCCCATGAGGACAGAGGGAGACTCAGCAGGGGTGGGGAGCTGGGCGCTTGGCTGCGGGTGTCTCCCCACCCTGCAGCCACACTGTGGGTCAGGAGCCCTCATGGGACAGCACCCTGAACTCAAGCACCCAGCTCCAGCTCTGTGGACAACAGCAAGTTAACGTCTGAGCAGAGCCTAAAGGGCAAGTTTGTGAGCAGAACAGATGCTGCTGACACTGTTTAAGTGCTACAGACACTTCAGGGTGGCGAGTTATGCAGCGTTAGAGGAACTCCCTCTCCAGAAGTCAAAGCTTAGCCCTCCAAAATTTGAGCATATACATATACATACATCCACATGTATGTACACATATTGCATATGTACACACATATGTACATAAACATATATGGCAATACTGAGCAGTATTCCTACTGGCTTTTTGCTTTTTATGACTGGAGAAAACTACTTTAAAATTCGAAATGGAGAAAACAGAGTCTTATGCATTATGGATGGATTATAAGCAGGCATATTGCAAAGTGATATATATGCAAATGGCATCCTTACATTTATCTTCCAAAATGTGGGTGCTTTTATTCTTTTTCTTTTTTTTTTTTTTTTTTTGAGACAGGGTCTTTCTATGTTGCCCAGGCTAGTCCCAAACTCCTAGGCTCAAGCGATCTTCCTGGGATTGCAGGTGTGAGCTACTGTGCCCAGCGGCTTTTCTTCTTTGAGATAGATTCATTTGTTCAACAAAGACACAAAACCCAGTGTGATGTAAAAGTACATCATTGGATGAAAAAGTAGATATATTTTTAGTTCTAACAGAAACCAAAGGATAACTTTCCAAAAAGATTGCAGCAATTCGCACTCCTACGAGCAATGTATGAAAGTGCCATTTCAACCCAAATCTTTGTCAGGACTAGATGTTATAAAGTTCTACAGTTTTGCCAATCTGACAAGAGAAAAATGGTTCCCTTAAATTTACATTTCCGTACCTACTAGTGAAGTTGGAAATAATTTAATGTTTATTTCCCACCCAGGATTTCTCTTCTTTGAACTTCCATTCACTTTACACAGTGAAAAGACCCTCTAGGATGCCACGTTTCTGGTCCACTAGGGGCACTACTCCGTACTGCCCACCCTGGACTGTCCACCCTGGACTGCTGTGTGCTCTGGACTGCTATGTATTCTGGACTGCCTACCCTGGACTGCCCACCCTGGACTGCTATGTACTCTGGACTGCCCACCCTGGACTGCCTACCCTGGACTGTCCACCCTGGACTATGTACTCCGGACTGCCCACCCTGGACTGCCCACACTGGACTACGCAGAACATAGTGGCAGCTCGGTCACCCTACGATATTCACGTTTCTCAATCATACCTGTCTGTTTTCCTTTCTGGCTTCCAGGTCCCCTGACTTACCCATGAAGTCAATCTCCACCAAGGAGGTTATTCAAATATTTTTCTAAATTTTGTAATTTCTATAATTAAAAACATATTTAGAGCTTTAATCCTTCTGAATTTATCTTCACTAACAGTGGAGAGGACGAGGGTTCTTGCCTCCAAAAAACAGCACCAGCAATTAAATAAACCCTCCTCCTTCACACCCTCTCAAATCATTTCTGGGCCCCTCTCTCCGAGACTGGCTGTCTGCTCGCACGCTGGCATCCTTCTGCTTCTACTACGACGCACCTGCAGTCAGGTTTGACACCTCACATGCCAACCCTTTATCACTAGCTTTCTTTTTCAAAAATTTATTGTCCACGCTTAGAACTTTTCTCCTTCTGATGAGTAGTATTTCCAATCCTAGGTTTAGGAAAAAAAGCAGCCTAACTAAAAATCAGGCTATAACTATGTTATATTGATACACTAATTTGGATAAATCTGTCTGTTTCACAGTCTGTATTAAGAATTTCCATTTAGGAAATTGGTATGTTTCTTTACATATTAGGGTCCTGGTTATTTCTTTCAAATAAATTTTATGATCCTAATATAGGTTCTTGCTAAATGTATTAATAAGCATTTGACAGTTCATTTTCATTATGAAGGAGATTTTTTCTTATTTTGTAACAGAAACATTGCTAGAGAACAGCCATTGATTCTTCCATATTTGTTTTCTATCTTTTCATCTATCAAACCAAAAACTCTTAATCATTCTAAGAGTTAAACAAGCTGAGCCCTCTGGGTTTTCAAGTTGTGAAATAATAACATCCATACATAAAGACGATAGTCTTTTGTTCTTAATCATTATTCTGCTTTGTTCCCCACTTTACTGCATCAGCTGTGACCACCAAAACAATGTGGAAGGAGAGTGGGCACAGCAAGTGTTTCTGTTAATCCTGCTTGGGATGGAAGTGGCTACAGTACACGACTGTTTAATTTGATGGTTGCTAGTTATTTTTGGCAAATGGTCTGTAAGATATTTTAACAGTTTCCTTCAATTCCAATTTTACTCAGAGTTTGTTTTTGTTTTATTTTGGATGAATAAATATTAGCATATGAAAAGCCTCCTCAATCTTTTTGTTGTTGATTTATCATAAAACAGCACACCAATATAGGCAGCACAAAGCATGTTTAACACTGTTTAAGAATATTATCCAGGAACAATGGAATCACTGCACGGGTTAGGAAGTACACACTCCAGTGCCTCAGGAGTCCCCATGGCCCTCTCCAATCTCATGACCGTCCATAAGGAAATGGCACTGCCTTCTGTGAAAACCATTTCCTTTTCTTTCTTTACTAACTACGTAAAGGTCCCTAAATAGCTCAGTTTGGTGTGTTTTTGGAAATGAATATTGGCTATTCTCCCTCGTAATGGTTCCTTTCGCTCCCCACTGTGTTTGTGAGGTTCTCCTTGCTGGTACACGCAGGCCTTCACTTTCCGCTGTCTGAGCTGCTGATGACGTCGGAGCTCTTGGCAGTTTAGGGACAGAACGAACACTCTTGTGCATGGAGTCAGTATAAGGTGCGAACAAACAGGAATTTTTCTAGGGCATAGACGTATCTGAAGAAGAATGGTTCACTTCTTAAACTTTACTACATGATACCAGCTGCCAACACCCCACTGTTCAAATCCTCTCCAACAACAGAATGGTGGGTTGTGGTTTTAATTTGCATTCCTCTGATCACTAGAGAGGTCAAGCATCTTTTCGTTTGTTCGTTGGTTGTTGGGATTTCCACTTATGAAACACCTATTTGAGTCTCCGCCCATTTCTCCACTGGGCATTTTCTTATCATGTTGGGAGACTTTTGGGCTATTTAAGTTTTAATTAATTAAAATTAAATTAAAAATCTTGTCTCTCGGTCACGCCAGCCAGATTTCAAGTGCTCAGTCACCAGCAGCTAGTTTTTAGTGTCCTGGACGAAGCGACCAGAGAACATGCCCATTACTGCAAAAAGTTCTGTTGGACGGTGGGGCTCCGAACACTCTGGACACCAGTTCTTCTTCAGGTATTGTGTCACAACTGCCTTCCCACACTCAGTAGCTTGAGTTTTCAATCTCTTTATGGTGACTTTTGATAAAAAAAACAAGTTCTTAATTTTAATACAGTACAATTTATCAATCTTTCCCTTTATTGCTGCTGCTTTTGGTACCTTCGGTGACTTAAGAAATCCTTCCTATCTTGAGATTTTGAAAGATCTTCTAAAGGCTCCATAGTTTTTGTCTTTCACATTTGGGGCCTAATATACTTGGAACTGATTTTGTGTTCAATGTCATGTGTTTTACATGTGGACAAGGAACCGTGCTAGCGCCACGGCCTCAAAGCTGCCTCTCCCAGGCACCAAGTTCACACACGTGAATGCATCTGTCTGCGCTGTCTGCCCTGCCCCAAATCACCCTACCTCAGCAACGACGGCTTTACACCAACTCTTCACATATGGCTGGCAAATCCTCTCGCTTCGTTCTTTACTGCACATATTTCGGACCTCTTGACCTTGCACTTAGATATAAATTTTAGAACTAGCTTGTTAAGTTCCACAAAAAAACATCTGATGAAATGATGAATGCAATGAATCTACAAATCAGCCTACCATGGGAAGAACTGGCATCTTTACAATATTTGTTCTAGCCCTAGTGAGGAAATGTGCCCGGCTGTCCTATTATCATAAAAATAAAACAAATCCTATTTCGGGACAAGATCTGTATCAAGACAGAGCTGTAAATTATACTCTATGCCTTTGGATTTTATTGTTTCATATTAAACACATATTTTTCCATTCCTTAATAAAATATGAAACACCAATGTTTAAACTTGGTTCGACATTGTTCGCCAACGTTAAACTCTAAAATCAATTTCTAAATCAAGTTTTATGAGACGATAAATTGTTGCGAAACACCTTAGTGCACTGACCTTACCTTGAATAAGCGGTATGTAGCGTGCAAGCAGCTTTGCCCTTTTCTTTTCATACCCTTTTTGAGTGATGTCACCTAAAACAATGGAAAAGAGAATTACATTTCTTCTAAAGTTCCAACATTTTTTAATTAAAAATTAATTCATGATGAAAAAACTGGAAACAACATTAAAATCCTTCAACTGGCGACTGGATAAACAGACGACGATGGATCCGTAGGATGGAATACCACTCAGCAGTAAGAAGGAGCAAACTGCTGATATACACGGCATTGGGATAGATCCAGATGCACGTTGCTGAGTGACAGAAGACAGACTCGAAAGGCTGCATGCTGCATATTCCATTTATGTGACACTCTGGAAAAGACGCAGCTACAGAGTTAAAGACAGATGGTGGCTGCCTGAGGCTGGGAGTGAGGAAAGGACGAGGGAATTTGGGGGGTGGTGAAAGTGTTCAATGTCCTGATTGTAGTGATGGTTACATAACTATATATGTTTGTTAAAAATTCATACAACCATATAACAGAAAGGGTGAATTCTACTGTATGTAAATTTTACTGTATGTAAAACTCTGATCAGCATCCCCTGGGAGCTTGTCAAAAATGCAAACTCTGAGGCCACAACCCAAATCCACAGAATTCAAACCTGCATTTTATCAAGATCCTCAAGTGATTCCTGTGCAGGTTCAAGTTTCAGAAGTACTGGAGTAAGGGGCCCATGGGACACCGGCCCTGCCAGGCCAAGGCGTGTCCCTGGGGGAGGACTCACAAAAAAGGGTTGTCAGTCCAATAAATTATCATAAGGAAAAACCACCTGAAGGCAAATCAAACCACCTAGGATGGAGGCAGGAAATGTATCTTCATGGAAACATCTCTTAATCTAAGCACACCGTTTGGTTTCCTACACAAAACTGGAAATGTTCATAGTGGCTCTGTGATGTTCTAAAGACTTTATTTAGACCAGAAATATACTTTACAGTTCTCACTACTAGCTTGTTCTTAGATGAACACTCAGCACAGAGTTTTTGGTGTTTTCTAAGCCCTCCCCGAAAAAAACAAGCACTTACTGCTGTGCGTGAGAAGACACAGGTTGCTATAACTGAGTGCTTAACCAAGTGTTTCCCTTAGGTGAATTTTTGACCATAGGATTTGTTGTGTGAAAAGACTAATGCCTCTGAATGTCTGACATCTAAGTTAAGCCTCACTGGAGTTAAGCCTCTGGGTGGGCACTACCACGCCATCCCACAGAAGAGCATGGGGCCAGGGCCTGCGGGCCAGGCAGACAGCTGCTGGGGAGTCCAGGCTGGGCTGACAGGCCCCCTCTGTGCATAGCCTCTGCTCCTGGGGCTCCCTGGTCAGGCCCCTCCCCACAGAGCTCTCTGCCTTGAGCTTGCACTGTATGTCTGTCCTTCTGTTTGTTTATTCCTTTGTCCGCCACATTCCACCCCTGCCACGACAGGCAACTAGTTTTTGCATTTAGTGTCTTTTAATTTTAATATATTCTGCAGAAAGTATACTGCTTTGTGTCGATGTATTTTTACTTGACCTGAATGGCATTATATTATAAACCTCACTTTATGTGCTGTTTTCTTCACAAAAGCCTTCCATTTCTAAAACCAACCCATCCTGAATGCAATGAGCAGACCTGGTCCACCACTGAGGCTGGTGCTCCTTGGAAGTGTGTCTTTTTTCCCCTCGCTGGACACTCACAGGCCTGGAGCCAATCACTGGCCACCAACGCACTCAGTGTTTCGGTGACAATCCTCAGGATATCATATGATTTTACTTATTAAATTTCAACTTGTGCACAACTTTAAAGCACACATATTTTTAAAAGTATCTACTAAAAAAATTGTTTCCTCTGGAATATAGGAAAATATGTGACATATTCAAATGAAAATTAAATATTGCTATGTTAAATTAAAACTGATAAACCCATATTTAAAAGCAGAGCAGTTGATTTTCCAGAGTATTTAAAAATTATTCACGTCAAGGCAACAGTCTTCCTTATGTTCCCATTTTAAATGAATGTTAACGGTGAAGGTACCCAAGGAGCACAGAGAAATGAAACATCCTAACTACCTGCTTGATGTGCAACATATCCCAAAAGTCGTCTCATTTTTTTTTTTTACTGAAACATTTGAACCTAACCAGCTATTCCATTTCCATGCATAACCAGTTACCATATTCTCATGGATCCAACTTAATGGACACTAACTTCACATTCCATCAGATGCAAGGCTTCCAACCACACCGAGTAAAACAAATTCCAAAATGGAATGCAGACACAAAGGTAGTATGCTATTAATAGCAGAGAAGGGACTCAAATCCAAGTGTTCTGGCCCCAACTTCAGTGCTTTCTCTAGGAAAACAAAGCTACATCAACACTAAAGAGACAAACAGCACAGTCAAGCATCCCAATCCACAGGGTCCCACAGAACTGGTGACCCTGACTTGAGGGCTGGAGAAAACCCTTGGACAGTCAGAGCTCTCCTGGCCGAGCACCAGGCAGCTGTGGAGCTTTGGAAGGGCGCCCAGGCCCATCCCCAGGGCAGAGTGCTCCGGTGGAATGTGCGCTGGCTGCCGTTCTTTCCAGCCCTCCAGGTGGGGCCCAGTGCTGGCTCTGGCTGAACTGCACTGCCGCCGAACAGTCTCACCAGGACTACAGATACCAAATCCCATGTGCTTTCACCATGTCCTTGACTCAGCAATACGACTGCCTGTTCAGGTCACAGGAACAAAGATGGGTCGTGCACACTGCATGTAATAGCACATAAGGTGCAACAACCTAATTGTCCATCAAAAAAAGAGGTAAATATGCTGCCACTCATCTTTACTACAGAACACTGTCAGTCATAAAAAAAAATACCTTGGTATTTGGGGGTCTGGGGGGTGGGTATCACTCGTGTGGATTCCTGATATCCTGTGATATCCTACTGTGTAAAAACAGCAAGTTGAAAATCAATATATATACAGAATGATCCTGTTCTGGTAAAAGTAAATAAATAAAATTATATATACAAAAATGTAGATGTATGTATTTGTGTACGCGCAGAAAATGTCTGGGAGGCATGCACAACAAATTATTAATAGCGGTTACCCCAGAGGAGTGATTTATTTGACTTTGGGTAGTGTATAAGGCAGATTTAACTTTCCACACTTCTGAATCCTTTAAATTTTTTAGCACACATAATCCTTTGTAATTAATATATGGAAAATGATTCTGACAATGTGTTATAGTTACATAAGACATTATTGAGGGAAACCAGATGAATTCTATGTATCATTTTTGCAACTTCTTATGAGTCTAAAATTATTTCAAGGTACAAAGTTTTAAAATATATGGGAGAGACATGTAGAATTGGTGTTATTTCTTTTTTAGATGTTTGATAAAATTTGCCAGTGAAACCATATGGATTTGAAGATTTGTTTTCCAAAAAGTTTTTAAGCTATGAATTCAATTTATTTAATAGTTATAGGACTATTTGGGTTATTTGCTTCATTACGGATGAGTTTTGGTAGTGTGTGGTTTTCAAGGAATTGGTCATTTGAAAGACCAATCATCCATCACTTAACAAAGTCAGGACATGTTCTGAGAAATGCATCGTTATGTGATTTGTTGTTGTATGAACATCGCAGAGTGTGTTAGGCACAAGAAGACCCTATTACGTACCTAGGCTGCATGGTACAGTCTCTTGCTCCCAGGCTACAAACCTGTACAGCATGTGACTGTAGTAACACGATGGTAAATATCTGTGTATCTAAACACAGAAAAGGTGCAGTAAAAACATGTCATAAAAGATTTTAGAAATGGTACAACTGCATGAATGGAGCTTTGCGGGACTGGAAGCTGCTCTGGGTAAGTCAGTGGAGAGTAAATATGGAGGCCTACGACGTTACTGTGCACGACCACAGGCTTTACAAACACTGTACTCTTAGGCTACACTAAATTTACTTCTAAATTTTTCTTCAATAATAAATTAACCTTAGCTTACTGTAACTTTTTACTTTATAAAAAATTTAAAAATTATTTTTTTTTTACTTTTGGATTCTTTTGTAATAACACTTAGATTAAAACACAAATTATTATTAATTAAAATATTTTTCTTCTTTATACCCTTACTCTATAAGTTTTTTTCTATTAGATTTTTTACATTTTTTTACTTTTTAAACTCTCTTATTAAAAACTAAGACACAGGCCAGGCGCTGTGGCTCATACCTGTAATCCTAACACTCTGGGAGGCCAAGGCGGATGGATTGTTTGAGCTCAGGAGTTCGAAACCAGCCTGAGCAAGAGCGAGACCCCGTCTCTACTAAAAATAGAAAGGAAATTAATCAGACAACTAAAAATATATAGAAAAAATTAGCCGGGCATGGTGGCGCATGCTTGTAGTCCCAGCTACTCAGGAGGCTGAGGCAGAAGGATTGCTTGAGCCCAGGAGTTTGAGGTTGCTATGAGCTAGGATGATGCCACGGCACTCCAGCCCGGGCAACACAGTGGGACTCTGTCTCGGAAAAAATAAATAAATAAATACTAAGACACAAACGCACACCAGCCTAGGCCTGCACAGGGTCAGGACCATCGGTGTCACTGGCTCCACCTCGATGTCTTGTCTCACGGGAAGGTCTTCAGGGGCAGTAACAGGCACACAGCTGTCATCTCCCTGGGGTAACAACATCTTCTTCTAGATACCTCCTGAAGGACTTGCCTGAGGTTCTTTTACAGTTAACTTTTTAAAAATATTAAGTAGAAGGAGTACATTCTAAAATAACCATAAAAATATAGTAAACACATAAACCAGTAACATAGTCGTTCATCATCATCAAGTATCATGAACTGTGAATAACTAACTGTGTGTGCTACACTCTCGCACAACTGGCAGCGCAGTAGGTTTGTTTCCACCAGCATCACCACAGATGTGAGGAGTGTGTTGCTGCACTGCTACATTACAGGCGGCTACATCAGTAGGCAATAGGGATTTTTCAGCTCCAGGGTAGTCCCATGCGACCACTGCTGTATACACAGTCTGTCGCTGACTGAAATGTTGCTACACAGCATGTGACTGTTTGTAGATACAGTTGTTCATAGTATTCTGTTATCAACCTTTTAATGTCTGTGCCATCTATCATGATATCGCCTCTTTCATTCCTGATTTTGGTGATCTGTGTTTTTTCTGTCTTTGGTAATCTGCATTTTTCACCTGTCGGTCTTGTTAGACTTTATCAATTATATTATCTTTTCAAAGAACCAGGCTTTGGTTCTACTGATTCTTTCCTATTGTTTTTCCATTTTAAATTTCATTGATTTCTGTTCTTATTTTTCTTCTTCTAGGAAAATATAAATTAAAACCACGATGAGGTACCATTATAAACCTATTAGAATGGCTAAAATATAAAAATACTGACAATGCCAACTGCAGACAAGGATTATGGGACAAAAGGAACTCTCATACATTGCTGGTGGACATGCGAAATGGTACAGCCACTCTGGAAAACAGTTTAGAAGTATATAATTGCACAGTTAAACATACACTCACCAGATGACCCAGCAATTCCACTCTTGATTACCTACCCTAGAGAAATAAAAGTATATGTTCATATAAAACCTGTACACAAGTGTTTATAGCAGCTTCATTCACCAGAACCCAGAAAGAGCCCCGATATCAAGTGAATGGATAAACAGACTGTAGTATAAAACCACATCATGGAAAACTACTATTCAGCAATAAAAAGAGACTACCAACACATGCAAAAATGTGGATGAATCTCAAAGACACTGAGTGAATTATGTGACATTCCTGAAAAGACAAAACCATAGGACAGTGAAAAGACCAGTGGCTGCCAGGGTGAGTGGCAGGGGCAGCATGAGGAGTGCCCTGGGGTGACAGTGCTATTCTGTATCCTGAGTATAGTGGTAGTTACATGAATGCATACACGTGTTAAAATTCATCATCGAACTACACATCAGAAAAAAATTCTACTTGATTACATGATAATTAATAAACAAAAAAAAAATACACAGGTAGCCTAGGAGGGGCTATGGAGGTGGAGGGCGGAGTGGGGGAGAGTAGTCCAGGGAGGGGCACTGGGGACAGGACAGTAAGACAAGGAGGTGGGCACTTGCACCGGAACCTCCACAGGCACCCACAGGCAGGGCAGGCGAATAGAGCAGGAACTTACTGCAAATCAGCCCTCTAGAGTCTGCAAGGAGTATCTGACAAGGAAATACTTGAGGCAGCCAGTCCCGCCACGGCCCAAGTGTGGCTAGGGAGCGCACCTGCCCCCAGGGCAGGACACAGTGGGCAGCAGCCCCATAGGCCCAGGCAGGTTCCAACCCACTGCAGTCTGCCCGTGAGCAGGTCACCTGGACCACCTCCAGTGCAGGCACCAGCCAGAGGTCAGATGTTCACGAGAGACATCTGGTGAACCCAGGTGAGCTGGACGCAGCCACCAGTGTTCATACCTTTAGAAAGGGTGTTGGCCCTCGCTTTACTCCCAAAGTAGGCGTCCAAAGTGTCCACTGTGTCCCAGTCTGGGCCACACGAACCCACCCAGGGTCCCAAGGCAGGGTCTCATTCCGTGCAGCTGTGTATGCCCATGACTGCTGCTAGATGCGCAGGTGCCCACACAGAAACAGAGGAAGAGCAGGAGGCACTGAAATGGGGGGTGACCCACACCTGACCACTGTGAAACTCCAAGAGAAACACCACAAAGAAACGCAGGCAGCCTACAAGCCTGTGACACAGAACAAAAGGTGAAGATTAATATTTTGCACGATGGCACCATTTGCTCCCACACAGGCACCAGCCAGAGAGCAGATAAAAGTGGTTCTTGTACTCAATATAAGCAGGTGGAAATTCTGCTTTCTAAGTCTTAAAGTTTCCAAACGGGGGTCTTACGTGTACAGACCTATGACACAAAAGCAGAGCCTATGTGACTGCGTTTAAATTATTTGTGCTTAACACTGAAGAGTGTACGGTAGATAAGCTTCCATAGCAGGGTTTGAATGTCTATTGTCTCATTCATTTGTAATTAAAAGCAGATTTTCTAAATGTTAAGTTTAACAAATATTTTATCTCAAAGTTTTAAATAAAATATGCAAAACATGTTCATTAAACTGAATACACACATGCAGGAATTCCATTTATGGCTATGACAGAATTAGGGGGCTCAGACCAACTCTCCCAGTTGAAAACAACTAGAAAGACTGTATTAGAAACTATCTTTAAATCTGAGGACATTACAGAACTAACAAAGAAATGAGGGACTGGGGCCACCCTGGAGGGGTCTGCCACGTTGAAAAGTAACACAGTAACAACCAAGTAACTGAACTAAGCAAAACTTTGAGAGTTAGGGACCTGGGAGCTCACCGAGGGTGGGGGGCCCTGGAAAGCACCCCAAGTTGTTTTCTGGGACTTGGAAGGACCATACCTTGGGTATGAACTGCAAATAGAGCAGCCCTTACAGGGACTGTAGTCAGCCTCAAATCACTTTCTTCATATGTGGATTAAAGTGATCTTGGAATGCATGCAGCCCCAGCCCATCCACCTGCCAGAAGCAAAAATAAACTTTTTATGGTCACAGATCATCACGATATACACCAATGTCTGGCACTTGATCAGAAATAACTAGGCATATAGGGGAACAAAAAGCTATTAATAAAAGCCATGAGAAATGATTATAGAAAGATATACATAATGGAACTTTAAAATAACCATGATCAGCATGTTCAAGAAATTAAAAGGTAGATTTGTGAATAAAAAAAAAAAAACACAAGACACAAATTCTAGAACTGAAAAATACTGTATCTCAAATCCAGGAATAAATTTAGTGAAAGATGTACAAGACCACTACCCAGAAACTAAAAACATTCCTCAGGTAAATTAAAGAAGATCTAAAGAAATGAAAAGATATACCATGTTTATGAATCTGAAGACTCAATACAAGAACAATGTAATTTTTCTCCACATAGATTTTTAGAGTCAGTCTGAGTAATTCCAATCAAAATTCTTGCAAGTTTTTTGTATGGAAACTGACATGCTGATTCTAAAGTGTATATGCAAATGCAGAGGGCCAAGATTAACTAAATCAAGCTTGAAAAACAAAATTAAAAAGACAGACTTATTATACCAAATGCACAGACAGAGTAGAGTAGCCCAGATGGACAAGCAGACTGACAGAGCAGATATCAGTCCAGTGGAGAAAAGACGGTCTTTTCCATAAATGTTCTGGATCAACTGAATACCCACATCAACAGAAATGAAAGGACTCCTCTCCCCTCACACACAATTCCAGGTGGATTATGCATCTACACGCAAGAGATAAAACAACAGAGCTTCTAAAAAATAACACAGAATATCTTCATGACCATGAGGTGGAGAAAGATCTCTGAAACAGGACACAAAAAGCACCAGCCATGAAGGAAAAGACAAAAATACTTCAGACTTCCAACAGAATTCACAATCTAAGAGGTAATAAAAAAATGAAAGAAAACTCTTTTTCCTTTAAGAATATCACAGACCTTGAGGTGGATGGACCAGTGTCCTGTGGCTACTGTAACCAATTACCATGAACTTAGCGGCTCACAAGAGAAATTTATTCTCTCACAGTTCTGGAGGTCACAGCCCAAAATAAGTCTCAATGAGCCAAAATGAAGGTGACATGAAGGCTACACTCCAGCTCATTATGACTGCTGACATTCCTCAGCCTGTGGCCACATCACCCCATTCTGCCTGGGTGCGCACATGGGTGTTCCCTCTTGTGCATGTGTCTAAGCTCCCTCTGCCTCCTCTTGTAAGGACATTTGTGACGGCATTTAAGGTCTACTCAGAAAATCCAGGATAACTCACTTCAGGATCCTTAACTTAATCACGAATGCAAAGACCCTTTTCCTAAATAAGGTAACATTCATTCACAGGTCCTAGGGGCTAGGACCTGACATCTTTGGGGCCATTACTCAGCACACTACAGTGGACAACCACCAAAAACATGTATATAAATAAATATAGAATTTTGCTATGCTATTAGGAAAAAGAACATGTGCTTCCTAGATTTTCTTCTCCAGGTCAACATTTGCAGATTTACCCTGACCAAGTGGCTGTATGTAGAAATTAAATGATAGTTCTTATACATCCAGGGCCTAGCAGGGGCATCAACTTCCAGAATCAGAGTGAGTGTGGCCAGAACACGTTGTTGGTGAGATTCACCCCAAATCTGCCATGACCCACCCTAGATTTGCTTCCTCTAATACTGAGCACACTTCCTGCCCTGTCCGATGGCTCTCTCCACTTCCATCTCCTTCCTAAGCTCTTCCCTGCGCTGGTTTGTGTCTGCACTTCTGGGCTGGGACCCAGCGCCTCCCCTGGCACTCTTCTCCAAATGGACCGATGCTGGTGCCAACTCTACAGATTGCTCATCCTCTATTTGTTCCAAAAATACACATGAGAGAAAAAAATTAATGCATTATGGCAGAATCACTTAAGACAATAATACATAGCAGTTAGAACGAGCCAGAGCTACCTGTATTAACATAATTGTGAATTTTAAAACATAATATTGAGATAAAGAGCAAGTTTCAGAAGGATTCATATAGATCATTTACATAAAGTTTTAAAACATGCAAAACACATAGATTGTTTAAGGATATATGGAAATACAATAAATTGATAAAACACCAAATTCAGGAGAGAAGTTGGGGACATGGGAGATGTAATCAGAGAGTGGAATTTCAACTCTCTCCATAATGGTTTTTCATAAAAAGATCTGAAGCTAATGTGGCAAAAATCAAAAGTTGGGTGGTAGGTACATGGCTGTGTGTACCATGATTTTCACAAGTTTTTTTGTATGTTTGAAATATTTCAAATTAGCAAAAAATAAAAAAGCAGTCACCCACATTCAAAAGTTTCTAACTTTTAAAAGACTTTTAAACTGAAGTCTGTGGTCAGTAGCTTATGGTTTCCACAGACCGGAGTCCCTGCTCAGCATGAGTGCCTGGGCACTTCCTACAGCACTCACAAGCTGATTTAAGTCACCCCACTTAACTGAAGAAAGACCTGAACATGCATCAGGGCATACAGGTAAATAAAGATGTCACAGTGAATGGTAACAAGACTTTCATAAAAATACAGCTCTTGGCTAACAAGTTTATATGACATAAATGTATAAATAGATGATAAACCTTTTAAAATAGCAGGCATTTAGTAGAAGAATGCTTTTAAACATCACTTGGTGAGCTAAAGCCACACTGTGGTATTATTCTTAGTGGACTCTCATGATTAGAACTTCAACTAATCTTGCAACTGGAAGGAGAACTTAGATATCATCCACTACAGTATTTTTCCGCTGCACACCTTCCATTCAGATGAACTCTCCGGAGGTGTATAGTGGAAAGGCAGCTCCGGTTGAGACAGAGGCAGGGCCTACTCTCTGAATGCCCCCTTCCCCAGACAACTGGTCGTGCCTTCTAAGGAAGGCTGAGCAGGAGGATCACTTGAGCCCAGCAGTTCAAGTCTGCAGTGAGCTGTGATGGCATGGAGACGATCATCGAGGTGGAGCCAGCAGGCAGACTCTGGAAAACCAACGAAAACTACATCCTTTCCTCACCACCACCTCCCATCCAAAGGAGTCACTGTCCCTCTGCTGCTGACTGCCCCAGTCAGACAGTTCCCACCACGGTAGGTCATGAATATCAACCTGGAAAATCCTCCACAATCGCTTCTTTTTCTTGGAAACCTCTCCTGCCTGGCGCAGATGCCCACACTGCTGCTCTGCCCACTCCGTGGGCACCTCCTCCAGTCCCTGTAGCTTCCTTCTCTGCCTTTCCCTTATGGGTTTGGGCTCCTCAGGGTTTTGTCATAGGCCTCTCCCTAGAGAGCAATCACATTCACCTCAAGTACTATAAATACTGATGTCCCAAGTATGTTCCAAATTTCTGCCTCTAGTCTAGCCCTTTCTAGAAAGTACCAGACCCACATATCCAAATGTGTCACCTGGGGATCTCCCAGAGCTGCCTCACCTTCTGTGAGCTCCATCTTTGTGGGCAGCACCACCATCTCGTTACTCATTCCAGAAACTCTAGGGGCAGCCTAGACCCTCGTTCAACATGCACTTCATGCAAAGCCTGCTGGCTCCACCTCGACAATCCTCTCCATGCCGCTGGCTCAGCCCTGTCCAGGCCAACATATCCTCTTGCCCTGGACAACTGTAATGAGTCCTTTAAGCCAACTTTTCTGCACCCCAATTTCTGACTCCAATCTCCTTTTCACATACTGCAGAATAATCTTTGTAAACCAAAGAGAAAGACAGACACAGAGGGCTCACACAGGAATTTTTTTTTTTTTTTTAAGAGACCGAGTCTTGCTGTTGCCCAGGCTGGTGCGCAGTGGTCTCATCATAGCTCACTGGAACCTTAACTGCTGGGCTCAAGCGATCCTCCTACCTCAGCCTCCTGAGTGGCTGGGACTACAGGAGTGTGCCACCACACTCAGATCATTTTTTTGTTTTTTGTAGAGATGGGGTCTCGCTGTGTTGCCCAGGCTGGCCTTGAACTCCTGGCCTCAAGTGATCCTCCCTCTTCAGCCTCCCAAAGTGCTAGGATTACAGGCATGAGCCACTGCACCCAGCCAGGAATATTTTAATTGTTTTGCTTAATGTCTTTAAAAAAAACTGCTGGCCCCATCATTTACTAAGGAAGATCTGCTTAAAATAAAGCACCCAGGAACAACCACCCCCATAGCTTTTTTTTTTTTGAGACAGAGTCTCACTCTGTTGCCCGGGGCGAGTGCCGTGGCATCAGCTTAGCTCACAGCAACCTCAAACTCCTGGGCTCAAGCGATCCTCCTGCCTCAGCCTCCCGAGTAGCTGGGACTACAGGCATGTGCCACCATGCCCGGCTAATTTTTTCTATATATTTTTAGTTGTCCAATTAATTTCTTT